>CM021103.1:592292591-592338955 GCA_007115665.2 Sequoiadendron giganteum | reverse complement strand
CCCTTTTTCTTGAAACCCAGTATGAGAAAGTTTCCCAACATAAGGACTAGGTCACCCATTCTGGCGTAAGTTCCCTTTGCAAATTTTAGACATATTTTAGAATATTTTGGGGCTCCTCTTCTGCAAGCTTCATTTCCCAGGTGCACCATCTTTACATTTTCCAGTTTACTTTCAAATTGCATACATTTAGGTCACTTATTTTAGCTTGCATTTTCTTTCATTTACATTCCTTAGATTAGTTTCATTTCATTTCCAACATTCAACCACACTTCTTACACACAACACATCCCTATTTAGACCATACCCTTTTGAATGCAATCAACAAAAAGCTTATCAATAAGGTGAAAGAGTGTAATTCCTAAACCAAGTGATCCTAGGTGAAAAACCCTAGGGGCCTAGTAAAGGGTAATATTCTTTCCCTTGTTTTTATATCGTTTTGGCGGTTCACCTACCTATACTCAACCCTCAAGTCACAACAATAATGCAACCGACTAGTAATGTGATTCATTCCTTGGGTATTTTTGCTAGCATCCCTAGTACCTTTGTGGCATCACATTTCATATCTCCTACTACCTTACCACTTATAAGCATTCCATTCACTTGTCTCTCAAACACATACACACCTTCACCCTTTTCACCTCCATCTCATAATAGAAGCAATGACCCTCTCATAAATCAACTTTTGCAAACTATTTCATCCCTTCAAAATAAATTTTCCACCATCAACCAATATCAAAATGGCCCACCTATATATTATGTTAAAATTATCCCCTTGTACTTGGAGATATTATGAATACCGATGTTAGAAGGTGTAGAGGTTCCTAGATTCAATAAATATGGGAGAAAGGGAGGTACTTCAAACCATGTTTATGCTTATACCACCTTATTTAGTGACTTTATTCTCAATGATAAACTCTTGGCTAAGATTTTCCCTAGGTCCTTGAAAGATACTTCTTTAGAATGGGGGTATGTGCAAGATCATGATGGGCCAAAAAGTGGTGATATATAAGAGATATGATGACCCATGTGGATGACGACGTTTTTTTTAACCCAAAATTGATGAAACGAAAAGGGTTTTTAAAGGAGATTATCAAGTTTCCACCACTATAAATTATTCTTTACTTTGAATTTAATAAATAATTATTATTCATTTTCTATTTTAATTACGACTAAAGTCTTGATTGATAGGCTAATTGAAAAAAATCTATAGCTTTCAAATGGTATCACATTTTTTGAATATAAAACATGTGTCACATTACATGCCTCACATACTATAGGATTAAAAAAAATTTGAATTTCATGAAGTTTTGACAAAGTTAAGGTGGTCAAACATACAAGTTTTTATATTTTTTAAAAGTTGTAATAAAAAAATCATAATTAATTATTTACTTGGAAAAAAATTACAAAAAAATATGCATCACATCAGGACATGAGTTCTCTAATTATATCTAAAATATTATAAAAATATATTATCATTTCATTTTGGTTAGGGTGGTCAGACAAACACCTACTTATTTTTTCCCTGAAATTTAAGTACTACTGCATTGAAATTTCAAATTTTCACCAAATAGCATTTTTTTTTTCTAAATAAACCCAGTAGTTTAGAAACTACATTCAATTTTCTAAAAATTCTATTCTGACATATTTTTGAAATAATATAGATAACTTATTCAAATTTTTACGTCAAGTTGCCTAACTCTGATTTTCTGAATTTTCATCGCCACTTAAGGGCTTGCTTTTTCCATGATGATCCTGCACATACCTATGGTTCTCTTCATTATCAAATAAGTCAATTAATTCATTCAATGAACTTTTTGAGGCATTTATAAACCATTTAAAAGTGCATATGACTCCTAAGATGACCTTGGCTGATTTGATGAGATGTAAGCAAAAAGAAGAGGAAAAGATTACCAACTTTATCACATGATATCAATCACTTTATTCCCAAATTGATGTAAAGGTTCCTGACCCTCACCTTCAAATGATGTTCATAGAGAGTTTTCAAATAAAATACAAGATAAGCTTACCATGATGAAATTACCCTCCTTCATGCACTTATGTATTTCCTTCCGAGATTATCAAAACTCAGTTAGTAGTCAAGATGCAAAACCTTATTCTAGTTGTACTAAGAAGTCCAATTCCACAAACCAAAACAATTGTCAACCTTTTAGAAAATGTAATAAAGGATTCCTTCAATTCAATCCCCCTCAAAAAACAACCCAACATGTTGATACCCAAGTAGTTGTTGTAAAAGCATTGATACCTTTAGCTATGGGGACCCGAAAAGGCAAATCACTCCCTTATGCAATACTCTTCCTAATACAATGTCATAAATCTTAGAAAAAAAGATGATTACCTTGCCTCTCATTAAAATTCTTAATCCTAATAAACCATTACTCACAAACTATAGACCATATTCTTACTGTCACTGTTACCGATAAAATGGACACAAGACATAACATTGTAAGTGTCTTAAACATCTTGTGCAAGACCTCATTGATTCCAATCACCTTTCCATTGGAGGTGTTATTGATCAAGAAAATAATTTCATTTCCCCTCCTAACCAAAACATGTAAATCTTTATCAACCCTATGTCTAACCATAATATTTCATTCGTCAAAGACAGTGAAACTAAAAGGAATGATGTGATTAATGTTGATACAAATGATGGTAACAATGATACTACTCAACATGATCCTATATATATTGATCCTATGGATGATATGGTCAGAGTGATAGATGTTATACCTCATAAGGGCTGAAATAAAAAGCATCTTGATATTTATTTCTCCTCACAAGATATACTCAAACAAGCACCTAATTGTCCTCTTTACATAGTCGACTGAATCTATGACAAGCCCACCAATGGGATATTAATAGATCTCATCTATGGAGAGAATGTGATCACTGAACAATTTTTACTTGTGCATGAACTCTATCAAGAAATATATGATAAATCAAAACCATGGATCAAGGAGCATAATAGTTTCACTTGTCTAACGATGAGATCGATCACCCCTCCTTTACAAATAGGACCAAAAACACTAGATGTCTCATTCTCCATCATCCTGTAGTCAGACCAATTTCATGTGAAGCTAGGCTATCCATGGCTTCACTCCATGAATGTAGTCCCTTTCATTGTACGTAAATGCTTGAAGTTTCCCTTTGACAATGAAATTTTCACTATTCATCATAGTGGCTTTAAACCTTTTTCTTCTCATGGAAAATTTTCCTTAGATTTCTTTTGGCCCAAACCTATTGAACCTATCAAACCTTGATAATACTTCTTTTTCAAATCCTACCAAAAATTGAAGCTGAAGTTCATAGCAAAATTATCCCTTCAAAACACGAATCAAACCATGACCAAACCTACCATCCTTGACAAAACCATGATTGAACCTAGATACATGCCAAACAACCAAGAAGAATTTAAGATAGAACCTTTGCCTACTTCCTAAAAAAGACCAAGAGATAATGAAAAAAATCACATCATGCCTCCTAGAATAATGTTTTTTCACAAAGTTAAAGAGAAAATGGTTGAACAACCTTCCATGGTTCCTTATGTTCCTCCCCTTAGGGAAGAAAATAAACCTATGGTTGATCATCCCTTTCCTATGCAAACAAAACTTGAAAATAGAAATAAAATAAACACATGTTGTAGAGAGTGTAGGCTTAGACATTGTGCCCTTGATCAAATGTTAAATGAAGAAATAAATAAAGAAAATCAAGATCCAAACCTGATTGAAGCAATGTATGATGAGTCTACCCTTTCGCCAAAACAAAAAAATCCTATAAAAAAACCACAACAAGAGATAAACCCTTCTTTAGAAATTATCATTCGACCTCCTGTTGTGATTAATCTAGATCATGATGAGGAGATTAAAAAAATTGATGAGGAGGTGCATAATGAATTGAATACATTTTTTCCCTCTTCTATGAGCTTAAATGACAATTCTCCCAAGAAGAGTGTTGAACTTGGAAATGACCCTAGTTCAACACTTGCTATTTTCCCTTTCACTATTTGTTCACCTTTGGTATACAATGAACATGATTGGGATGTAAAACAACCTCCTTTAGGTTAATTCGTATGTCCCTTACTAGTATTTTGCATTATTTCATTTTATTTTGTGTGATTGCATGTGTGTAATGTGATCCATTGTACTATTTTGATTGATGTTCATTCTCTCTTTGTGACATTCCTCTATTTGTACGTTCATTCTTCTTATGTCATAAATATTTTATCATTTCCTTTTATCTTTTTTTTGTCTTATGTTTTCCTTCTAGAGATGATGCAAGGAGTTGAGACATTCATCTTTCTTCCATGTTGACCTAAAAGGATTGTTTTTTGTTTTCACTCTCTTTGTGTCGTTCTTCTAGTTCTATGCATATTTGGGGAATGATGATAGATCTTAGCTCTCTAAAAACATTGTAGCATGAACATACTGACCCCAAATCCATAGATCCCTTATGTGCCTTTGGAGTTTAATTTTGGGGGAAACCCCTTTTCCTTTTAATTTTTCATGATGTGGCTTTATTTGGAAGCATACGACTTTGCATAGTGCTTTTTAAATAAGCTCTCATGTCTTTTTTATTGTTAGCATTTATCATTTTCTACTTTAAAGTAATTTCTCATAGCATGGTGTTTAGAAATTTCTTTAAACTGGTGGCATACATCGGTAGGATTCTCTTGCATTTTTATTTTTTGTGGTCTTCTTATTTCATGTGATGTGTCTTTCGGTTTGTGGTGACATTGGGTGTGATATCCCTCAAGATCATGATCTCTCTTAACATATAGTATTCCCCTTAGTGGCATGATGTGACACATTGCATCCCCTAAGTTTTGAATCTTTTATTATTTGATTGGTCCTCTCTTGGAGATATTAGGCATAATTTTCCCTAATTTAATACCTTACATGAACTAAAAATACTTTTTTTAACATTCCCCATTTTGCATTTACAAAATTTTAGTTATATGGCCACCTTGCATAACACACCTTGCATGCCTATGGACCCATATTCTTTGTTCATGAGTTCCAAGCATACAAAGCTTTGCTTGCCTCATGAAGCTCAAAGTTCATTTCTTGTGTGGTGCCTTATCAAAGTTATCAGGAGGAATAGCTTTGGTATGGTTGGACGAGAAGCTGATCCAAGGCATGACTTTCCCTTAGCCACTTGCATTGTTGTGTGAGCGCATAATGACCACATTTATATGCGTCTCGCCTTCTTGAATTAATCACCCAATAGACAACCTAAAGTTCTATTGCTTCAGAGTGAGCATGCATTTTTTAGACAAACAACCTAGATCTGATCCACATCGTGAAGGACAAATGATCGAACCTTGATCTACCCCTTTTTTTTGTTTTTCTTTTCTCCTTGTCTTTGGCAATGTATGCTTGTGCCTTGTTGTTGTTCCTTATATCATTTTCATGTGTGTTCTTTTGTGCTTATGTTGGTTCGACATAGGATCTTGATCCTATGAACTTGATCACCCCTCTTGATTATTTTCATCCTATCTTACTAATATTGGTGCACTTGGACCCCTCTTGATGATACTTTGTCTACTTTAGTGTGAGTTTGAAGCAAGTTCCTCCTCTCACTAAAGTGGGGGCTAAATGTGGCAACGAAAAAAGTATCCCTTTAGTTTTCCTTTCTTTTTTGGGCCCTCCTCATTAAATTAAAGATAATATTGCCTTAATTTAGTGTTGTAATGTGTTTGACAAATTCACATTACATCTTGGGCCCTTGTGAGTTAAATGAACTTAATTTTACATTATTTAAAGTGTTGTAAAGTTTTGTTTAACACTTTCTCACTTTTCTAGGGTTGTTACTATTAATTGGTCTTCTTTATGCCTTACTTGGCTTTATTTTGCATCCACAAGTCTAAATTAATGCATCTTTTTGAGGATAATTCTGACATAAATCAACATCCAATAATAATTCAGGTGTTTTTAGGTTGTGTGGCCTAGATTTAGTGATCGAGGACTCATACACCACCATGGGAAAATGTGTCCTAGCTTTGTTTTTGGGCCTCGATTTATATTTTGCATCACTCTAATAAATTTTGAAAATGTTCCCATAACTAATGCATAATGGAACTCATACACCACTTATGGCGTGACTCTCATGTGGGCCAAAATTAAATTTAATTCAAATTCTTGGTGGGATTTTATTCTCCTAGATCTGATGTTGGCTTGTAGTGTTGTAATTTTGAGAAATTTGGAATAAACAAGTATAAATACAAGGTTATTTCACTCATTTTCACCCCAAGCCTTCAAGTATTCATGCATTCTAGAAAATTCAAGTTCACAAGAGCATTCAAGAGTTTACAAGAGAATTCAAGAGAATTCAAGGGTATATTATCAAGTGTTTGAGAGCATTATGTCAAAGTCATCATGCATCATGTTTTTTTTTTGAGCTAACAATTATGATGTAGGGTTTCATGATTCAAGCTATCATTCCAATCAAGATCTATCCCATTGAAGAAAGAGTCAAGATCTACATCCATTGGATCCAGTTCATGCATATTTGCAACACTTTATTGCTAGGGTTTGGTGAGTTGCAACATTTCTTTTTTTGCATTCATCATTCCTTCATCCTATTTAATTTTAGTATAAGGTTTGATTATCATAACGAGGTTTGACCAAGGAAAACCCCATTCCACTAGAAAAACATTTTTCCCTCTCTTTAGAGTGCAATTTGTAGATCTAGGTTGAAGAAATATTGAAGAGAAAGTTTATAGAAAGTTTTCAAAGTTGTCACCTTGCTTTGGAGAAAATTGGAAGGCATCTATAGGTTGCAAATCAAAGTTTCAAATCCAAAAATCAAGTTGAAAGTATAGAGCAAACATTGAAGAGGAGAATCAAATATTGAATTTCAAGAAAACCCTAACTAGACTGATACACCACTTTTGGAATATGAGTCCTAGTATAGAAATATTTCTAGATTTTTGCAGATCCAAAATCTACACTACTAGAAACTTGTTCTTTCATTAGTATTTCCAAGCCCTATCTTGGTGGTGAAACCCTCTTTAGTTTGTAATCAGAAACTAAGACAACCCTATTGCGAGATATCTTTCCCCTTTCTTCTTTGGATTGAGGTCTCTAGGGTTTCCCTTCAATGAAATGGTTGTAAAATGGGTTGTTCTATGTCTTGATCCATAAGTAGCAATCCATTTTAATTTGTTTCAATATATAAAAGGGATAAATTATTCACTTATATAAGTGCATACATATGGAGAATGCAGACATATGTACAAATATAATTATATTTTACTTTATATAGATAATCTATTACATCATAAGTATATATACATATAAGTGTGTTTGTGTGTGTATCTTAGTATGTGTTTGTCTATTTAGATATGCAAGTATCATGTAAATGGATTGTATGTATCTTGATAAATAGTATCATTGACTATATGTTGAATTATGAAAAGAATATATGAAAAAACTGTATTAATGTGTTCATATTTTTTTGATTAACCATATCTTTATAAGGGTTAAATATGAAATGAACTTTTCAATAGCTATTTTTGGAAAGAGGTACATGTGAACATACAAAACGTGTCATTTCATAGTGCCTATTTATTATAAATCAATCAAATAAGTTATACTCAACTAGAGGGTATATAGAATTGTATGAAATATTATTTCTATTTCTTACACAACTGTAGTTCTCAAATGACATGGTGATCATAGAGATTCCCTTTATTTTTTAACCTTATGAAGGGTAGAGCAACTTTCTTATGGAAGGTTTGTGGGGACAACTGACCTATGGTTAAAGGAAAGTTGTTGGGTGATGCTCTCCCTCTTGTAGTTGAGATGTTAAAGACTTGGTTTTTCCAAGACAATATTTGATTTCAAATAAAATTATATTAATGATGTTTAATTTTATGATTCAAAGTCATGAACTTGTTAGACATGTTGTAATATTGATTATATGTATTTCACATAAATTTATGATTTTTTTATTATGTGATGATTTTTTGTATTTAATACTCTATATTATTTAATAGTTGATGATAATAATTTTTTTCACTAGAAAGAATAAAATGTTTATTTTATTTTGTATTCAATTAGAAATGTAAATGTCATATTTTCTTCTATATTATTATTTAAAAAGATATGGTGTAATTAGAGGAAATTATGTTGTACTTCCCTATACATAGATCCTAGACTTCCTTAGGTTTAGATCTTTGTAACTCTACAATTTCCTTCCCAACTTCTGATCCATTAGTGATGTAACAACCCCAATGTTCTTCTAAGTAAAATTTCAAAGTTTTCACCTCAAGTAAATGATCCATGATGCCACAACATAGCAATTAAATTTTTTCTTCTCCATACTGTAAATTACATCCACATTTGAAATAAACACTACTCCAAACATCCATTTCATTTAATTGTAATTTCACAAGTCTTTACATAACATAGATTTCATATTAAATAACTTAGTTTTATCATTCAAGATTACATTCTTCCATATAAATGGGTTCATGATACATACATAGCTCTTCTGAGCTTCATTTTTCAATAGATATACAATTTGGTCTAGATTTCATCGTATTGGTGCATAAATTCTAGATGTCCCCACTCCCTACTACATATAACCTAGTTGTCACCAATATTGGTGCAAACATCTACAATCCTTGATCACCAACTCATGAGGAAAAGCATCACTCAAGTGCTTTTCAACCAACCATGGACTCAAATTCAATCCCCCACACATCTGCCACATATGACAAGATGGCCCCACCCTTCAAAAAAGAGATTGGTTGGTAAAACCCCATAACAAATAGCCTATATGAGCTTAGTGTTGTTTCCTACATAGCTAGAAGTTGTAGACACTAAAATCCTGAACTAGCATGCATGCAAGGAACACAATTAATTGACAATGCAAATAGTGGCTACTTATAGTACTTTGGCCAAAGTATTCTCATCCAATACTTTGAGTGAGTCATCCTATTCACATACACCACCATAGCTCAATTTGGAATATAACCATTCATATTATATTCTTAGGAAATTTCCTTGCATAGGTAATCATTAACCTTATAAATAACCTATTCCCTTTTTCCCAGAACATATTGGTATTTCTACCTATATAGCATAAGCATACGTTACCCTCTTCAATGGATATTCCAATCCCAGGTATAACATATGAGCCTTTATAGTCTATAAATGAAGTGTGCATGAAAAAATTAACAAGATATCCCCTTCAATGGACAACCTAGTCCTAGAAATAAATTTATAATCTAAAGTATAGCTACATAAGATTCCTCTTATCATATCTAATAAATATTCATAAATAACCGACTCTATTTAGTAATATATCATGACAGTAAGTGACTCCCAAAAAGAGTATAATCTCATTAATAAATTTCCTCATTCGAAGGACAATCATATTAACAAATGATTTTATTCAAGAGTGTGATGACCTTAGTAAAAAGGGTTATTGAAAGAGTAGAATCTTGTCAAAAATATGACTTCACACCAAGAGTATAAAGCAACCTAAACCATTGGGGAAAAATATTTGGATTTGGAGAAGGGACTAACAATACAAGAAAGGAATCCCTAATCCTTGATTTTTCCTTTACGGGGGAATGGTTGATTCAAGGAAACCTAGGATCCCAAATTGGATTGAATATCAACACAAAGGTGAGTCAATTCTCAACAAGGGAGACCTAGGAAGATTCCTTAGTATTTGAAGGGTTCACCACTAAGGAAAAGCTCAGAAAAGACAACTTATTATTCAACTCACAAAACCTAATAATGGAAGCCAAATAATGAGTATGAATGACAATATTAAGTAATGGAAAGTTAGGATGTATGTACCTAGGAAGTCTGTAAATGTGATAAGGATACTAGAAATGTAAAAATATTGTCAAAATATGCTAAGGAGGAAAAAGATGCTCTTACTATTGTCTTAGTGTCGTTGTGGTTTTTTGGGGCAGATGCAAAATCTTAAGATGTCAGAATAGAATATGAAAGAATCTCTACAAAATACCACTTGGAGGACTAAGAAGCCCTTACTATTGACTTAGTCCTTATAAAAAAAAATTCAATGTCAAAATGTGATCCTGAGGCCTAATGTTTGAAATTCCTTCTTCTCAGATCTTGGGTCCTGAAACCTCTAGATCTCGCTTGTAGGTGACTTTTTGTGAAGATGACAACTTTGTAACACAACTTTTAAAATTTACAACTTTAAACTTCAAATGATGTTCAACCTAAATATGAAAACATAAACACACAAGAGAGGAAATACTTGTTGATTGTTAGTAAATGGAGGTTTTCCTTATTCAAACCCCTTGTTGGTAATTAATCCTTGGAATGAAATGGAATAATGAAGGGAAATGATGAATGAACAAAGTGCTATGTTGCAACTCACCAAACCCTTGTTATGAAATTTGTAAACCTGTATGAAGTGGCTAGCTTGAATGTGGATCTTGACTTGAGTGAATGATTGATAGATCTTGACTTGAATTGCTTGCTTGAATCAAAACCCTACATCACAAATGTTATCTCAAGAACACACATGATGCAAGAATATCTTTGACATGATGCTTGAATATTGATGATGGCTCCAAATGCTTGATGAATTTCTCTTGAATGCTCACACAAAATTCTTAGGTTCTTGGATGATAAAATGAGTGAAAGAACCTTGTATTTATACATATCCATGCTTAATATCCTAAAATTACACCAGAACAAGCCGACATATGAAACCATTAATCAAAGGAGGTTGAATCCCATCAAGATTTTAAATTAAAGCTTGAAAATAACTTTAGGGGAACTAAGATGCCCTAGGTGGCATCTTAGTCGTGTCTTAGTTCTGAGGCTTGAAACTTGGGACATAGACTCCAAAAAGGGTCCCAAGATCTTTGGGGGAAAAATATGCTCTATTTGGCATCTTATTCCTAGTTCAAAAATTAGGGACACAACCAAAATCATTAAACTATCATTTAT
The DNA here is from genome assembly GCA_007115665.2 of Sequoiadendron giganteum. NCBI lineage: Eukaryota > Viridiplantae > Streptophyta > Pinopsida > Cupressales > Cupressaceae > Sequoiadendron > Sequoiadendron giganteum. Next base: position 592,327,994 of record CM021103.1, on the reverse strand, counting down.
CCTTTGATGTTTTTCAGGATTATCCATAAAACATATAATTTATTAGGATTTTGGATGCAAAATAGGACCAATTAAGACATAAATAAGGATAAATAAAGCTCAAGGCGTGCCCAAAAAAGTGTGAAATTTAAAGGGTATGCATTTTATTACACTACATTTAGTGCCCACTTTAGTCAGAGGATGAACTTGTTTCAAACTCAAGCTAAACTAGCCAACCACACAATCAAGAGGGGTGCAAATGTACAAATGCTAGTAAGATAGGATGATAATAACCAAGAGGGTGGCCAAGCCCCCAAGATCAAGATTATATGAAAGAACAACATAGGAATAAAGGAACACACTTTTAGATGATATATGAAGCCATAACCAGATTGCCATCATACATCATCAAAGATAGGAAAAAGAAAAAGAAAAAAAAAGCAACAGATCAAGCTTCGTTTGGCCATCCAATGCACTATGGACTAGGTCTAGGATATTTGTCCAAAATATTTTACAAGTGGAATGTGATGACCACTATGAAAACAAAAATGCGTGCTCAGAAGGGCTAGTGAAGCTAGTTGTCAACTAGGTGAGCCCCAAGAAATCCATACCAAATTCATACCCCCATGACTATAATAAGTACAAAGAAAAATGCATTCTCACAAGGGCTAGTGAAGCTAGTTATTTACTAGGTGAAACCAAAGGAACTATAGAAAAGCCTTACCTCCATGAATTTAATAAGGTACAAACAAAAATGCATGCTCACAAGGGCTAGTGAAGCTAGTTGTTCACTAGGTGAGCCCCAAGGAACCATTTCTAAGACATACCTCCATGACTTTAATAAGGTACAAAGATGAAACACAATAAGAAAGAGAGATGTTTGAGGGATTTTTCTTAGTTAATTTGAGGTCTTAATCTTAGGGGAAATTGTTCCTAATGTCTCCAAGAGAGGACTAGTCCAAGGATAAAAGATTCACAACTTAGGGAATGTAGTGTGTTGCATCACCACTAGGAGGAATGTAATATGCTAAGATAGATCAAGATCTTGAAGGAAATTACTCCCAATGTCACCACAAAGAGAAAAACACATTGCATGAAATAAGAAAAGCATATAAAGGAACAATACAAATGAAATCATGGTGAAATAATGCCAAAATAATTCCAATGTATGCCCCCACTTTAAAGAAATTGCTAAACACCATGTTGTGAAAATTTACTATAAAGTAGACAAACATGAAAAAGAAAAAGGAAAAGAGGGTTTCCCCCCAAAAACACATAAGGTATCTATGGATTCAGGGTCAGTATCTATCTTTTCTGCAATGATATTAGAGAGCTAGGAACTGTCATCATTCCCCAAATATGTATAGAATTGGAAGAATGACACAAATAAAGCAAAAACAAAGAAAAAACCTTTTGGGTCAACATGGAATAGATACAGAGTGTCTCGACACCTTGCATCATCCCCAAATGGAAAACACAAGACAAAAAAGAAAATGAAAGTTAAATGAAAGATACAAAATATTTTGGGTCAACATGGAAGAGAAATAGGGTGTCTTGACACCTTGCATGATCCCCAGAAGGAAGCACAAGACAAAAATAAAAATGAAAGGTAAAGACCACTGAAAAGGAAAAGGCTTATGACATATAGAAGAATGAAGGTACAAATAGAGGAATGCACAAAGAGAGAGAAAATCAAACAAAATGTCATGAGGGATCACATTACAACACATTCAATCAACCAAAAAGAAAAGGAAATAATGCAAAAGACTAGAAAAACACATGCGATTCAACCATCCAATTTTTCATCCACATCTGAGTCTTGTTCAATATATGAAGAATGTGAGAAACTAGCCAAAGGGATAACATCAAGTGTTGTACTAGGATAATCACTAGGTTCAACATGTGGTGGATCACTCGATTTAGGAGGATCATCATGGTTGTTATTGTCTAAGCTCATAGAAGAGGAAAATAAAAAATTCAACTCATTATGAACTTTCTCATCAACTTTAGTAGTTTCTTCATCATCATCCAAGTTAACTACAACAGGAGAACAAATGATAATATCCATAGAAGGTGCTAGTCCCTGTTGTGTTGGAGGCATAGGATTTGTTGGTTCTCATGATGGAGGAGGCTCATCGTTTATCAATTCTGTCAAATTCAAATTTTGATTTTCTATGTTCTTATCTTTGTTTATATTGTGAGCAATAGCACAACATCTACGTGTAATCTCTCTAGCATTGTTTCTTCTTTTATCATGGTTTTCATGTTTCATTTGTGTAGGAGCGGGTTGGTCAACCATAGGTTCCTTTTCTTCTTCTGAGCGAAGAACAAAAGAAGCCATGTAAGGTTGTTCAACCACTTTCTCTTTGGCTTTATAAATTTTCTTAGGAGGTAGATTATGATTTGTTTGGTTCTCTCTTGGCCTTTTGTAGGAAATAGGCAATGGATTTTTTTATGGATGGGTCTTGGTTAGTTGGAAGGCTTTAAGCTCAATATTTTTTTCTTCAATGGGTGGAGGTTCAATCATGGGTGGAATAAAATTTTCAAGGGATAGCTTGGCTATACATTTTTCTTTAAAATTTTTGTAGGATAGGAAAATAAATTCCTCACAAGGTCTTATACGCTCAATGGGCTCACGCCAAAAATAGTCTAAGGAAAAATTTCCATGGGAAGACCGAGGTCTAAAGCCACTATGGTTCACACTGAATATTGCATTTCCAACTCAAAACTTTAAGCACTTATGGAAAATGGATGGGACCAAATTCATGGAGTGAAGACATTTGTAGCCTAACTTCACATGAAATTGACCCAAATTTAGAGAGGATAGAAAATGATACATTTGATTTCATCATTCCTACTTGTAGAGGGAGTGTGATCGATCCCATCATAGCATGAGCAAAACCATCATGTATTTTAATCCATGCTTTCATTTTATCATATCTATCTTGAGTGACTTCATGCACATATAAGAGTTCCTCTATTATCACATTCTCTCCATAGATGGGATCAATTAAAATCATAGGAGTAGGCTTGTCATTGATTCTTTTGGTTATGTAAAGAGGACCATCAGGTGCATTTTTTATTGCTTCTTCTAGAGAGAAAGTAATATAAATGGTCATTATGGTTTTTTTTTTATGAGGCTCGATGTCAATCACTCCTATAATTGTAGTAATAGGACTTTGGTCATTAGTATACATACGATTTTTTTCATCATCATGCATAGAATTTTTTCCATTCTTGTTCATGTTATCATTATCCATTTTAGTGCTCATCACATCGGGCTTAGTTTCCCTAGCCTTAACAAATCAAATATTATGATTAGCCATGGAATTGGTAAAGATTTGCAAGTTTTGGTTAGGAGGAGCTACACATTTATTACCATTGGAATTCACACCTCCCATTTGAATATGATTAGAATCAATGACCATTTGAATATGATTAGAATCAACGAGGTCTTGCACAGGATGTTTAATACACTTGTAATATTTTGTATCATGTCCTTTTTGTTGGTGATAAGAACAATATGCATCGTGTCTAAAGATCAGAGGTAACACCTTGATAGGGTCAAGAGGTCAAATGGGAGGTAAGGTAAGAATGTTCTTGTTTATTATCTGAGTCATGATATTTTGAAGTGTGTTAGGTAAGGGAGTAAATTGTCTTTTTGGATCCCCAAAGATATACAGATTACTCTTCTTTATAGTAGATACTTTGGTATCAACCTATTGGGTATGTTGGGAGGTAGAATTTAGTTGAAGGAAATTTTTATTTTTTCTTTTGAAAGGCTACTAGGTGTTTTGGTTTGAAGGTTCAAACTTTTCAAGATGGGTATAAGTGGTTTTTGTTTCATGACTACCTATAGAATTCTGATAATCTCAAAGGGAAATGCACAAGTGCATGAAGGAAGGAAATTAAATCACATGGTAAGCTTGTATTGTATCTTACTTTGTAATTTTTTTATGAACATATTTGGAAGGTGAGGATCGAGAATCTTCACACTAATTTGGAAATAAAGTGATTAGTAATGTGAAATAAAGTCAGTGAATTTTTCACCCTCATTTTGTTTACATATCATCAAATCGGCTAATATCATTTTAGGAACCATAGGCACTTCGAAATGGTTAATAAAGGCTTCAACAAGTTCATTAAATGAATGAATTGAGTTATTCAGTAATGTAGCATGATGGGAATTTTAAAAAAAATTCAAAATTTTCCTTGGTTTGGGCATGTTTGTTTACCTTTTATGGTTGGGGATCTAATGCTTAGGGTTTAGGGTTTTTTGTTACTCATGATAAATTTGATTGATACCTTTTGGACCCTCATGTTATATTTTAGCATTGACCTATTATTGGGGGTCACTAGTCTCTTAATTCATTTGACTGAGCCTTTTTTTTGTGTTGTTACTGGCCCCTTTTCACCTGACCTATCATTCTTTTCTTTCTATTTGGGTGCTATTATTATTTTTCCTAGGTTTGGGTGGGCCTAAATTATTGTGCCTCCGAGGGTTTTTCCAGTCAGCCCCACTATTATAATAATTTTTACTATGTAGTTTGGCTGACCATCAGATCACGGGTTCTAATCTGAACCATTCCTCGTATACCTCACAAGGTTTCTTGCTAATGTCACTAAAGTGGTGTGAGGTGTGTGAGATGCCGCCATCTATCAAGTGCGGTGGATTGGGGCCTATCCTATTGTGCCTGCAGTGACAAGTGGATGTATTTTCTATGATGGATATTAAATGACAAGGATTAATGATGACCGTCCCTCGTAGGCCTCACATGAGCAAATTAATGTTTTTGAAAGTGTCGAAAGTTTTGTGAGCCGGTGACACATGGCTTGGCTCCACGGAACAAGGGGGTTGGGTGGGGCCTGTTGCTTAGTCATGGGTTCCTGATTGTGAGGAGTGTGATTGGCTGCTATTTTCCCAAGTGGTGATGTGGATTTTTCAATGATCATTGACTCAATCTAAGTTGTTTGACTTGCCAGGTCTTTTCACATCGACGATTTGTTTTCAAAGGGTTAATGCTCACCCATGTGAGGATTACTTGTGCTCTGCAAATTAATGGTGCAGGTTTTTTAGTGGATTTCTTGCTAATTTCATTTCGTGCAAGCAGTATCCACCTGATAATGTAATGATAGGCTTTATGCCATTTTCCATGAGCTCACATTTATTCTGTGGTGGTGACATCAACCACTAATCTCTCATTTTCTCATAGTACAATTTCAGCAATTTATGTTCCCTGCACTGGCTTGCTCTATAAATTCCTGCTAATTTTCTCATTTGTATCATCACATTTTAAGTTTGTTCACTTGCAGGGGATTGATTTGATTGCTGAGTTTTGAGCTAGCATCTTCAATGGATAAGTCAGTAGTACGATGAAGTGCTCGGGTGAGTGTAATGAATTTGCAATATAGGGAGAAACAAATTGTTCCTAGTACTTTTGGAGAAATCAATCAAAGGGTGGTGACGAGGTTTGGGTGTTCCACATCACCTATCGAGCTCTCTTTAGGCTCTAATGGTGAGGGGTCCGAAACTGATTCGGATTACCATAGCTACCTCGTGGCCCTGACTGAACTCATGGGAGTTGATGAGGTGCTCATAGTTTCTCCAATTGTTGCGGTGGCACCATGTAATATTTTTGGATCTAGTGCTGGTACTAACAGGGGTAAAGAAACGGTCTCGCTTCCTACTAAAGCGAGAACCAAGAGAGGTATCTTGTATCGGGGCCGTGTGGTTGCTCGGGGTGTCGGGAAATGAGTGGTGTTGCTGGGGTGGTTTTTTCTACCTTTTTGGTTTTGCAACAGTTCAGGTTTGATGCAGACATGTGTGTGGGTGGCACAGTGCTTTTTGTCTTTTTCAGTTGGTTACAGAGGTGTAACCATTTTTTGATGATGAGGGGTTTTTTGAAGTGAATTTGAATTTCAGTTGGCAAAATGTGAAATTCATTTTGGAATGAACAATGGAGCCCGATGCTTGTTGCTCTCTTGTTCTATAAAGGAGATTTTATGGCTCATTGTGAGGGGTCAAATTTTGTATCGTAAGGCTAAGGTTGTGTACAAAAAGGTTATATTGTAGTATTTTGGAAGGTTCTATTCAAAAAATCATTCCATGTCAAGTGTTGTATATAATAAGCATGCTATGCTTTTATAATAACTGGTATCAATAAATCTGCAAAACAATTAAGACAATTTCTCTCTTGTGTACATATCATGGGTTATGAATGGATTTATCAATGGTTTCTTCATTCAATTTCAATGGTATATTTGGATGTGTAATTATTTTTCTTGCTTTAGCTTAATGAGTTAATCAAATTCTTGAAAAGGAATTACGTCTATGATAATGTACTGAGGATTTACTAATGAGTACTATTTTAATTAATGGAAAATCTCATAATGTAAGGCATTATAATGATGAGTTCCATAAAATCAGGGTTATGTTTTATGTGACTCCCACCCGGTTGGATGAGGCACTGGATAGTTCATTCCAAATCTTTGTTAGAAGTGCAAGACTGTAGCCCTAAGTGTAAAGGTTCAAGATTTGAACATTTAAAAATCATTGTCTATCTCTTTTGAGATACAAATCTTACATTAAGTTTGTTTTCCTAGCTCTAGATAGTCGTTATTGTTCTTTGTTTTTTGCCAAAAATAGGGTAATTGTTATCTAGTTGCATTATTGGGAAATGTATCTGTATGTAGAAGTGTTAAAGAATAAACCATTTTTATGAACACATTTAGGAAAACCCTCCTTGGTTTTACAAAGCCTAAAGTGTGGGAGATCTCAGTTGTTGACTGAATCTCTTTATTTGGCCATTAGTTTCGTAATTTCTTGAATATAGAGCGTGGTAACCTCTTAGAGCATTATGAAGCCTTAATGGGTAAATTAAAAACCAACATAGCAAACCATTCCAAGGAAAAATATTTCAAGGATCAAGGAAAAAGCTCAACCAAAAGTTTTTGCTCAAGGATAAAGTCACTACATAAAGCAATAAAGGCATTAACATGATTAGTAGGATCTCCCTTTCCTCCATATTTCTCAAATCTGGGGATGTCTATACCTTGTGGTACCAAAGCTCTTAATATTTGCAAAGATAGTGGGTTGCTTTTGACAAAGTATGAAGGTGGACCATTTTGATTTTGATTTATGGTGGAAGCTTAGCATTGAAGGAATGAAAATCTTTGTAAAAGGTGGTTAATGATAGGGTCATTATTTGTGGTTTGGGATAGAGGTGAATATGGTGGTGGTGTGTATGTGTTGGAAGGAAAAGTGAATGGATAGCTTGTGGGAGGAGATATAAGGTTAGATGCCACATAGGTATAAGGAGCACTAGTGGAAATGTTTGAGGTAGGAAGGAAATTTCTGGTTGGTTCCGTCATTGTGGTCACTTGAGGATTTGTATAGCTGGGAATGGAGGTTATGGTTGAAGGGGGGGAGTTTGAATTCCTCCTTGGCTTTGCACTTTGTTTGAAGTTTGAGCACTATTGGTGGTGGAAAGAAGGTGTTTTCCAAATATTTGAGCTATATTACACACAAATTCCAGTTCTTCATCACTCTCCATCATGTGGTGAATACTATCTATGGTTAGTATAACAGTGTTGGAAATATTTTTCAGTACTCATGCTATCTTGTAAATGGGTTAGGTCTTCATGCATTTTCATTATTCTTTCTTGAGGGATATGATCAACCATTTTTTGAACACTTGGCATAACACTTGTAGGTAAGGTAGGCATAGAAAAAGAGTTATCAAAGGTATGGTCCATACCAAGTGAACCAGTACCAGCACTAGAAGTAAGAGAGTTAGATAACCCAAAACCCACAAGGAGTGTTTTATTACAAGATGCCATGAGTCTCACACTTCATCTAACAAAAGTATTAGCAATAAGACACCAAGTAGTATAGATCATGCAAGGGATAAACCAAAGAAAGTGCAATGAACACAATATCCTATGCTTACAATTACACTTGAAATGAAAGAAATTGAAATAATAGTAATTCTACAAATTGTAACATAAAACTAAAAGAAGCAACCAAAAGCACATAAAAGCAATTTCAAACCCTAAAAACTTTAAGGTCAAATTCAATAGGGACTAAGACACCAGTAAGAGAATCTTGCTCCTATTGATGAGCAACTGAGGTTCCAAAAACTGGAACAGAAAGAAAATAACTCAAATTGGGTTCTAAGCCATAAACCCATAGAGGTACTAAGATGCTAGTAAGGGCATTTTTGTCCCAATAGAGGTTTTTTTTTTAGAAAATAAGAAAAATCTAGATTTTTTACCATGTTTCCAGGTTGCCTACCCAAGGACCTAATGTTTAGAAATAGAAAAGTGTGCAAATGAATTCAAGAAAAAATGACTAATGACAAGCAATTGAATGCAATAACAATGCAATTAGTATGATTAAAGATGCACTTTTTAGTTTTTCAATGAGATAAGATGATGCAAGAAAGAAAAATGCAACCTATATGCACTTTCACTGATGCAAATGTGAGAAACCTTAGATGCATTTTCACTAATGTAAGATGCAATGCAAGAATGAATTCAACCTAGCTCTAGGACCTTAGTGAACTCCAAATCATAAAAACGAATGTCCCAAATGTCAAGTTCACAAAAATGATCCATTGGGGAAAATGATTTGGATTTGGAGAAGGGACTCACAATACAAGAAAGTAATCCATAATCCTTGATTTTTCCTTTATGGGTGGAATGGTTCATTCAAGGAAACCTAGGATCCCAAATTGGATTGACTATGGATACAAAGATGAGTCAATTCTCAACAAGGAGAACTACGAAAATTATTTAGGATTTGAAGGGTTCACTACCAAGCAAAAAATTGGAAAATAAAATTTGATATTCAACTCACAAAACCTAATAATGCAAGCCAAATAATGAGTGTGAATGAAAAAATTAAATAACAATTTAGGATGTATGCACATGAGAAGTATGGGAATGTGATAAGGATTCTAGAAATGCAAAAATGTTGTCAAAATATTCTAGGGAGGACAAAGATGCCATTAGTATTGTCTCTGTCCCAATATGGCTTTTTAGGGCATATGTGAAATCTTCGAATGTTGAAACAGAGTTTGAAAGAATCTCTCCAAAATACCACTTGGAGGAATACGACGCCCTTACTACCGACTTAGCCCTAATCTAAATTTTTGCAACTTTGAAATGTGATCCTAAGGTTCAATGTTTTCTCTTGAACCTTCTTCTCCGGTCTCGGGTCTTAAAACCTCTAGATCTGGCCTGTAGGTGACTTTTCGTGAAGATGACAACTTGGCAATGCAACTATGCACTTCAAATGATCTTCAACCTAAATTTGCAAACATAAACAAACAAGATAGGAAAAACCTGTTGATTGTTAGTAATGCGGGTGGCCTTAGTCAAACCCCTTGTTGGTAATTAAACCTTGAAATGGAATGGCATAATGAAGGTAAATGATGAATGAACAAAGAGCTATATTGCAACTCACCAAACCCTTGTTATGAGATTTGTAAACTTGTGTGAAGTGCCTAGCTTGAATGTAGATCTTGGCTTGAGTGAATGTTTGATAGATCTTGACTTGAATTTCTTGCTTGGATCAAAACCCTACATCACAAATATTAGCTCAAAAAAACACATGATGCAAGAATATCCTTGACATGATGCTCTAATGTTTATGATGGCTCCAAATTCTTGATGAATTGTTCTTGAATTCTCTTTTCAACTCAATTATGCTATTATGAAATTCTCTCACAAAATTCTTAGGTTCTTGGATGATAAAATGAGCCAAAAAACCTTGTATTTATACTATCCATGCTTAATATCCTAAAATTACACCACAACAAGCTGACATATGAAATCATTAATTAAATGAGGCTAAATCTCGCCAAGATTTGAAATTAAATCCCGTAAATAACTTGAGGGGGACTAAGATGACCTATGTGGCATATTAGTCCCGAGGCTTGAAACTCGGGGCACAAACTCCAAAAAGGGGACTTTTAAGGTTCCTCTAAACTTAGGGTCCCAAGATCTTTGGGGGAAAAATATGCCCTAGGTTACATCTTAGTCTCGGTCCAAAAATCAAGGACACACAACCAAAATCATTAAATTATCATTTATCCTTTGATGTATGTTGAGATTAGCCATAAAAAGATATAATTTATTAGACTTGGGATGCAAAATACGACCAATTAAGACATGAATAAGGATAAATAAAGCAAGGGAGGCCCAAATAAGTGTGAAAATTCAAGGGTATGCATTTTCCTACACTACACAACCAAAAAGGCAACAACTCTAATCCAATAGGTAATTCCCACGTATGGCTCCAAAAAAATAGTATTTCATAAATTCAAGTGATCTACTTAACCACATAGGTGAGTCTCAACCTTGGTATACCATAATCTATAATAAAAAATTAGCCTGATTGTGTAGGTTAATCTAAACCTATGTGCTTTAAACAAAGCTCAACTACATAACCCATCCATGTAGGTTATTCTCAACCTATTGATTTCAATAGGTGATCAAGTAAATATTCCAACCTAGTAAGTAAATCTTAACTTAGGGTTTCAATCATTAGTCATATATACTTCTTGACCCAAATAAGTTACTCTCAACCTATGATTTCATTTAGTGGTAAAGTATCATTTGATCAAGTGATTGCAAGTATAGATTAGCAATATGACGTCTCATCCTATCATATCTTCCATACTATCACTGTTGATGTATTGCTAAACCTTCTCATTCCTAAGGTTTCCTAGCATTATAAGCTAACCATGTCAATTCACTTCATGACATTGATACATTTCACAATATACATGTAGTGTAAACTATCTATGTATAGAAATATCATTTGAGTTCCCATAAAGGGTATATAAGAGTATTAAATCACTCCCTTAATCTATTCATGATTTCATCAAATCTAGCGTATAATACTATTGATGACATCCACTCCTTAATATGGCGTATGTAAAAACACCCATAAGGAAATCATAACATTCACTATTCTTTCCCTTTCTATAAGCAGGTAGATATTTACTCTATTTCTAATGCATTTTGAAATAAAAACACACAAGGAAATCAATCTTTCAAATAAAAGATAAAACGTAAAGAGAATAGAATATCATGCTTGATAAACACTTATTCCAATTGACCCACTGAATCTCAAGCTTAGCCTCCTCTTAGAATCAACTTACCAACAACCCATCTCAATTTCTCCAACTAAATTCCTCACAATAACTCTCAACAAAGTAAGAATTATCTCAATGGAAAATAGAACAAAATAGAGAAACATAATGATGGAAAGAAGAATTGTATCCAAATGAGTGAGAATGCGTCATACTTATACCCAAAAACCAGCATCTTCACCCCACAATCAAGGCTTATGATATGAAACTTCTCAACAATATACCATCAAATCAGCTTAATAAAGAAAAAGTGGTAGATTCCTATCATGATACTCATCAAAAATATACAACAGATCGATTCTATGCTTGCCAAAAACAATTCAGATATTTCATAAAGCACATGCCTCATTCAGTAAATCAGCTTCTAGGCTTAAATAGACTTCTAAATGAAACACATGATTCATAATATAGCACCAACTATTCATCACATTTCCTATTCTCCATCTTTCTATTTAAAACAGAGAAATAAGTTAGATTTCATTTGGCTACATTCCATATCGTTGTATTGGTCAAGGACACAGTAATCAACACATTTTAATGAATCAACCTCCTCCTTTATACCATGGATTAATTTTTGACTCAACATGTCATTTATAATATACAAAAATCACTTATCATTTATGTTTATTAAACTTTACATAGTAAATTAGACATGTATTTTCATCACCTTTACCAAGGATAACATATGTTGTTTGAATACTTAACATTGTGTTGAACCATACTAACATCCTTTGGCTTTTCACTTCTCTCAAGCACTTTATGTGCAACACCTTAGTCTTTAGATTGCATATTTTAAGAGCTCACAATATACCTTGTAAACTATGCACTCAACATAACATAGCATTTAATGTCTACTATGACTTTGGGCTATAGTAATGGGCTACATATAATCTAGTTTTTTGGCTTTATCAGATCCTTCATCACTTAATAAGAAAATGCAATATAATGTGCTTTCACTTATTACTCAAATGCTATATATATGTGTTGTACAACTCATATTGATATAAGTTCTATTCATTCCTTTGCATGTTTAAATGCAGAGAGAATGGCATATAAGCCCACACTTACATTAGCACAATGAAAATTCTTTTAACATTAATTACAATAATATGTATATATACTATATATGTAGTATATATTTACATATATATCACACATAAAGTATATTTATATTTATATGTATATATATGCATCATCTCATAGATGCCCATTCTATATTTGAATGTATTTAATCATATCGACATTATTCACAAAATGATACTTCATGTATACATACACATTTTATAATTTTCAACTTTCCGATAATAATATTATATATATATATTTATATGCATATATACTATAGAGGGGAAAAATATGATAGACCCAAATGCATGAATAAGAGGATCTACCACTTATTTTTTGATGGCCCTAAACACTCAAATTATGTAAAATAGGATGCCAATAAAAATTAGAAATGCAACCTAACTATTATCAACTATGGGGGATTTTTTTAGAGCATAAAAAGCTATGTACCTAGCCAAAAAGTTGTTGTTTTTGAACTACAGAGGACTCATTCACCTTCAGTGGTGAATGGGTCCTTTTAGGGTTTTAGAAAACTGATTTTAGGATCCTGTTCCTTGATGTCAACACTCTTGAATTCCTTGTTATCATCTTTTGGAAGTCTGTACATAATTTTGTAGAGCTCTTTTTGTGATCTTGTACTTTTAATGACAACTTTTTGCAAGTTTGAAACTTTGATAATCTTGCTCCAAATCTTGCTCAAATTGATCTTCAGCCTATAAATCTGCAATCACACACTCAAGGGCAGAAAAAATTGTTGTTTTTTAGTGAATGGGGGTTTGCCTCAGTCAAACCCCTTATAGGTAATCAAACCAAATGATGAAATGAATCATGAATCATGAAATATGTAAATGATATCACCATGGATGATCTCTTGTGAAACAAATCTATATTCTAACATGTATTGGTCATGAAGGATGTAGATCTTGGATCATCGAATATGATATGAACAATGGTTGCAAGTAGATCTTCAATGCTACATCCACTTCTTAGCTGAACACACATGAATGAATTAAACCCTTAACATGGTGATATGACTTTAATTGCTACAATAAATACTTGAAATCTACCTTGAGATGCCTTGAAAATGCTCTAATACTTGATCACTTGAATTCTTGAATGCTTAGAATGACTTGCTAGATCTTGTTAGGAGAATTTTTTTGAATTAACCACTTATTTATACTAAATTAATATATTAACCCTGAAATTCAAAGAATTAAGGCCGACACTAGATCTAGGAAGAATTTTTTTAAAATTCTTACTAGAATGAAATTCAAAATGGGGGGTCTCATTAAGGGAGGACCCATTTGCCACCTTGGGTGAATGGGTTCTGACTTAGTTTACTGGGAGATAACCCCAAGGGATTGAAAGAGGGCTAAAAACCCATTCTAGATCAACTAAGAAAGGGGTGTCTTGTTAAGGGATGACCCATTCGCCATGAAGGGTGAATGGTATTGGCTTAACTTACCAAGAACAAACTTTTCCCAATGAAATATTTTGTTAATTAAGTTATTATTCTTGAGGTAGATCTTCAGGAGGTGTCAAAATTAAGGCTTAAATTTGAATTGAAAGGGGTTTAATTACTCGAATTACCCATAATTAATTATGACCACCTAGATTAGTGTGAAAGTGCTTTATTACACTTTACAAAACTTAAACAAGGTACAAAATATGCATATTTTATTACAAAGAGGCCCATTATGCTTAACTAAGCAAATACGTCCTACAAAAGTTTGAAAGTGTGTTACAACACTTTACAACACCTTTAAAAAGGATCAATTAAGGCATGTTTTTTGTCAAATAAAGGTCCTAGAATAGTGTGAATTTTTCCAACACATTACAACACCACTCCAAGGCATCATTAATTCAGTTTTAATGTCAATTATCAAACCAAGTTTGAAAAAGGATTACTTTTTTTGACACTACATTTTTTCCCCACTTTAGTTAGAGGATGAAACCCTATCAAACTCACACTAAAGTAGACATTCAAGATACTTAAGTATGTAGCAATAAGAAATATACATGATCATACCCTGTCAAAGGCCAATAAAAATAAACAAAAACAAAGAATCAAGCACAACCGTTTCAATGTGATGTGAAACGGGGTTGTTTGTCCATAACACATGTCACTCACTCTGGGGTAGTGGAACCTTAGTTTTTCCACTACGTGAGTTGTCCCAAAATATGTATGCTCACTCTGGGGTAGTGGAACCTTAGTCTATCCACTAGGTGAGTTGTCCCAAAGAAGCGATTTAGTGAGAAATTCATGCCAGTGTGTTGGCTTCCCACCGTATAATGAGAAAGTTATGCCAATGTATTAACTTCCCATCATACTAACTGTACCAAAATTACCCTCTTGATAAATTCAATAAGGCACCAAAGTGTAATGCTTTCTATAAATGCTTTTATCATGTAATTTTTTTGTTAAAATGGATTTTTATTTGTTCGTGTAATGGTCTTCCTCTTAGGGAGCATTATGCCTAATGTCTCCAAGAGAGGACAATTCAAAAGTGTGAGATCATCACCCATGGGATTCCTCATTTAAATCATGCCACAATAGTAGATCATATACTCTTGGATGACGTCAAACCAAATGACACCACCAAGAAGAGGACACATCACAAGAAAAAAGGAAAATCACGCCATGAAATTTTGCCAAAAGATGTCATCTATGTATGACCTAACTTTAAAGTGGTTGCTACACCATCACTATGAGAAATTTCTTTAAATTAGTTAATTATTTTAGCCTAATACATGAGAGCTTTCCTCAAAAAACCCTATGCCAAGTCATACATTTTTTAAGCAAGTTGCATCAAGAAATAGGAAGGAAGGGTTGCCCCCACAAACACATAAGGGATTTATGGATTTGGGGTTAGTATGTTTGTGCTACAATGTTGTCATAGAGCATGTAACTACATCATTCCCCAAATACTCATAGAGCTGGAAGAATGACACAAAGAGATCAAAACAAAGAAAAAGCCTTTGGGTCAACATGGAAGAGACCTAAATGTCTCGACGCCTTGTGTCATCCCCAAAAGAAAAATAAAATAAAAATGAAAAATGTTTATAACATAGAGAAGAATGAGGATACATATAGAATAATGCACAAAATAGAGAGAGGATACATCAAACAAAACGTCATGGGGGATCACATTACACACATGCAATCTTAAAGAAAAAATAAAAAAGAAAAAGACTAGTAAGGCATAGGTGAATCAGCCTAAAGTAGGTCGTCTACCTCCCAATCTCAATTAGTATAAATGGAAGGCATGAAACTATCCAAAGAGACAACATCAATTGCCAAAATACAACACACACCAAGTTCAACACTATTATTAAGATATTTTTCATCTAAGCTCATGGAAGAATAAAATAATGTATTCAAATAATCATATGCACTTGTTCATCAATCTTTGCAATGTCGATGTCATCATCTAAGTTAATCACAATAGGAGGTAGAATAACAATGTCCATGCAATGTTCTTGTTTATGTTGTGGTGAGGGTTGAGAGTCATCATGCATTGCTTCAAGTAGGTTTGGATTTTGATTTTATATGTTGTTGTTTTCTTTATTTTTCAATCTACAAGAAATAGCATGACATTTACATCTATGCTCTCTAGCAATTCGATTTCTTTTCAATTTATTGTCAATTTTTTTGTGTCTAAGAGTGGTTTTGTCAATCATAGGTTCCTTCTATTCCTTGGGAGGATCAAAAAGAAAAGCAATAGGTTGCTCAACCATTTTATCTTTGACTTTGTAAACTTGTCTAACTCTAGGAGGGAGAATGGGGTTGTTTATGTTATCTCGTGGTCTCTTGTAGGAAATTGCAGGAGGTTTGTGTATAGGTTTTTCTTGTATGTTCGGAAGTGTTTTTTTTTAAATCATTGTTTCATCAAGGATAGTTGGTTCAGCCATAGGTTGAGGCATGTTGCGAAGGGATAATTTTTCTATTTTCATTGCCTTCAATTTTTGATATGATTTGAAAAATAAATCATCATGAGGCTTGATAGGTTCCATAGGCTTGAGCCAAAAGTAATCTAGTGAAAATTTCCTTTTATCAAGGCCAGATGAAATCCACTATGATGGACAATGAAGATGCCATTTCCAAATGGAAACTTTAAATATTTATACACAACCAAAGGGATGACATTCATGGAGCGAAGCAATGGATAGCCTAGCTTCACATAAAATTTGTTTGATTGTTAGATGATGGAGAATGAGACTATTAATGTTTTATGTCCCAATTTTAAAGGGAGATCTATCAAGCCTATTGTAGGGTAAGAAAATCAGTTATGCATCTTGATCCATTCTTTCGGGTTATCATATGTTTCTTGATATAGCTCATGCACATATAGGAATTCTTTTGTGATCAAAGAATATCCCATTAGTGTGCTTGTTATTGATTTAGCCATTTATGTAAAGAGGACCATTAGGTGCATGTTTAGGTATATCATTTTGTGAGAAAGCAATGTCAAGAGGTTGTCTAGTTGATCCCTTATGAGGTTTAGCTTCAATAAATGCTATCACTTCATTTGTGGGATGTTATTCAATTGTATTTATATTATCATCATCTATGTCAACATTCATCACACTAGTCTTTGTTTCACTAGATTTGACAAGTGAAATTTTGTTCTTAGGCATGGGATTTGTCAAGATTTGAAAATTTTGATTAGGAGGAGCTAAAAGCTTATTACCTTGATCATTCACACCTCCAATTTGTAAATGATTAGAATTAATAAGTTCTTGTACAAGATGTTTAAGATGCTAACAGTGTTCTGTACTATGTCCATTTGTTTGATGGTAATGACAATAAGCATTTTTTTGAAAGCCTTTATGCAATGGTATAGTAGGATCGCGTTCTCTAACAAGAGGTAAGGTGAGAAGTTTTTGTCAATAAGGTGCAACATGATGTTGTCAAGGGTATCGAGTAAAGGAGTGAATTCTCTCTCCCTCTTCCCAAAAGGAGTTGCTTTTTTTTATAGAAACCACTTGATTATTATTCTGTTGACTTGTCTGAAGAGTATTTAATTGTAAAAATCCCTTAGTTTGTTTCTTGAAAGGTTGATAGTCATTTTGAGTTGTGGATTCAAATTTTTTAGGGTGACTAGGGGGATTTTTCATATCACGACTTCCAGTCATGTTTTGATGGTCATGAAAGGTTGTACATAACTATGTGTACGATGGAAACCTCAACTTTTCAAGTTTTCTTTGGAGTTTATCTTGTAAGTTTTCAATGAACATTCATTCAATGTTGGCATCATGAATCTTAATGTTCACTTGTGAATAAAGTGTTTGATATCTTCCTACAAAATTAGTCACTTTTCATCCACTTTTTGCTTGCATGTCATTAAATCAACAAGGGTCATCTTGGGACCCATGTGAATATGGAAGTGGTTGTACAATGCATCAATGAGTTCATTGAATGAACCAATTGAATTGTTCGGTAGAGATGAAAACTACTCTAGAGCAACATCCTTCAAAGATCTATGGAATAACTTAGCCAATAGGTTATCCTCAAAGATGAAATCACTACACAAGGCTATAATGAGAAAACATGGCTTATAGGGTCTCCTTTCCCACCATATTTCTCAAATCAAGGGACCTATATTCCTTGTGGCATTTGTGATCTTAATATGTCGAGGGAAAATGGTGTGGACTTGATGTATTGCAAAGGTTGACCATTATCATTTTGTTGTAATGTTGCTACTTATTGTTGAAGGGATGTCATGGTTTAAAAAAGTAAGTTGATGTAAGGGTCATTTTGGTTATAAGTTTGAGTGGAATAAGGTGGTGTAATATATGCATGTGGAGATCTAGTGAATTGCAGGTTGGTGGAGTTGGATTTTTGAGGAATTATTATATTAGAAGGCACAAAGGTAGAAGGAATTCCTAGAGGAATAGCTATGGAAGTTTACACAGTGCTGGTGGGTGTGAATGTTGTTCTTGGTTGGAATTTTGTTGTAGGTTGGAATGTTGTTATAGGTTGGAATGTTGTTGTAGGTTGCAATGTTATTGTTGGTTGTGATGAGAGCCAATTATGCTCCATATTATGTCATATTTTATACATTTTCATACACCTTCATAACCATTTCTACATTCCATTTTCGTTCCATTTTCATATCATTTCACCATTTTACGCAACATATGATTCAATATATATAAGGCATATTTAATATAGTTTTAAGATTAAAATATTGAAAATAGTTATTGGTTTAGTTTACTAATAAGCATTGTAATTTCAAGCCATGAAGAATACAACTTTCAACATACATATTTCCTATTACATTTTATGAAGGAACTTCCCGTCATAGGCAGTTTGTGTTTTCTATTATAGTCTCCTCACCCCATGGTTGACATCAAGCTATTTGGTGGCATAAATTACCTATTACTGCTGACTATGTATTGTTTTATCCACTGTTACCTTCCTTTGGTTCCTCCTTCATGGCATTTCCTACATGTATTCTTTAGCCACACGAATTTATTTCATGTGAGATCTCTATAATATAATATTTTCATGTCAAGATGTCACTTCAGCACGTCATCTTTTCAGCTAATAATCACTTCCATGAGATTTTCAAAGCCACTTAAGGAGAATAGTTCTAATAAAGGACATACTTGCCACCTATGCAGATACCAAGATCTATTTGTTCCTATTTTATCTCTAGTCAACAATCAACTTCTCATGTGAATTTCATATCATTCCTATGCCAGCTTAGTGTGTGACTTTTCCAAGTGCCTGGTAATATAGATTAGAATTTTTTGGAAATGATGCACTTTTTGGATGTGTGAGAGAAACTAAAATATTCTTATTATTGCTTAGTGTTATAACAAATCTGTTTTTAATTTATAGCCAATTGTTTGATGAAACCACAGTCTTTTGTTATTATTTATAATAAGGTTATTTGGATTCATAGGTAGTTTTGGATACATGCCAAAATAAATATTGTATTCCTCTATGTAATTTTTAAAGGTTGCATGTATCTAAGTAGCTGAAGGCAGTTTATTGTATATATATTTTTATGTATTCTCTCCAAAAAATAAAAATACAAGTCTACTAATTACTCTTGCGTAGAAGAAAGTTCTCATTTCATCACTCAGGTAGCTAAAGAGGAAGGGTGCCCACTCTGAGGTTATCCACTGATTTGTATATTATAATGTGATTATTATGGTATGTGTTATTTATGTTCTTTCTCAATTATTTTCTTACACTATGATTTTTTTCTATAATTATTTTAATATGGTATAATTATTATTAATGGCTATAATTATTTCATTTTACATGATCCATTTATATATTTATTGATTAAATTTTAGATTCTATTTTCAGTCATCAAGTTGTTTGAATTTACTTTCAGTAATCAGAATCTACTTTTCAGAATTGTTGTTGTTACTAAACTATAGGTGGTGACAGTTCTTGTCACAATTCCTAGCACAATTCTGACAATAAGATAGAATATGAATTAAATAAGATTGTTATTAATGTAATTCTTGAGTGTTTTAGCTGCATTTCATCCCCACTCAGCTCACTATCTTCATCCCTTCAGTAGATAGCCACAATACCTTTCACAAGTCTATGATCCTCCGATTGATATTTTAGGAACAAACTAAGGAAGTTAATGTAATTTTTTTGTAGAAACTTGATTTCAAGTCCCGATCCATAGTTTTGTCCATAAGGTTGCAATGTTGTTATAGGTTGTGTACTAGTGTATGTAGGAATAGACATTGTTATTACTGAGGATGGAATTGGAGTTCCACCTTGACTTTGGG
The DNA here is from genome assembly GCA_007115665.2 of Sequoiadendron giganteum. Taxonomy (NCBI): domain Eukaryota; kingdom Viridiplantae; phylum Streptophyta; class Pinopsida; order Cupressales; family Cupressaceae; genus Sequoiadendron; species Sequoiadendron giganteum. The sequence continues at coordinate 592,308,027 of CM021103.1, read as the reverse complement.
TAGAACCTAAAGCTTGAGTGGAAATGGTAATGGTAGGGATGGTGTTGGTAATGTTAAGGAAATTGGTTGTAGGAGGTGATGTCATGGGTAATGAAGTATGCAAACTATGAGCCCTGGAGGGTTGATTCTTAGCACTATCAAAAGAGAGTTAGAGCACCCAATATCTGTGACAAGTGAGAGATCATTTGATGACATGAGCCTCGAACTACATCTTATAATAGTATTTTGAATAGGACACCAAGTTGTAAAGCTCATACAATTTTTATAATCCCAGTGTGCAAACCCTAGAATGGCAAAGGGACAATGCAATAACCTAGAATGAAATACAATTTTCAGAGTCTAAGAAATATGAATTACTAATTGCACAATGCAATAAGATGAAAATGAAATGTTTTTATGCAATTTTTAACTTTTAACAATGCACTAAAATGAAACAATTTAAGCTAAATGCAATGAAATTGATGAAACAACAAATCAAGAAACTCAAACTGAAATATAATAGTACCAAACAAAAGCTAAAAATTGAGACTTTAATATCCTGAAAATGTAGAACAGTAGCTAACAGGGAATCATTCACCAATAAGGGCAAATGGTTCCTAGTTAGGTCTTTCTAGGATTTTTTAATAGAATTCAGAGTGAATTTTGATGGTTTTTCAATTGCTAGAAGGTTTAGATTAGACCTGATCAAGGACTTATTCTCCAATAAAGGAAAGTGGGTCCTAGTTAGGTATTTTAAAACTATTTTTTTAATGATTTGCATGCTCTCAATCATATCTTTCAGTTCCAGGTATGAGACAATGAATTGCAACTTCAAATTTTCTAGAAACTTAATATAAAAATGCAATGAAAAGATGAAATTCAAGGCCTAATTTGAAATGCAAGTTTTTTTTACTTTCAAATGCAATTGTATGATATCTAAATGAGATTCAAAATCATTGATTTTTTTTTTGTATTTTATAGATTTAAGAAGTGCAAAACAATACAAATATAAACCCTATATGAGATGTAAGATTTCAATGCAAAACAAGTAACCTGAAATGAGATCTTAAATCAATGCAAGATCTAACTTAAGATGCAATCAGAGACTCCAAAAATCAGAAAATTGCAATGTTGAATATGTTGAGTTCACCAAAGAATGTATAGGGGAAAAATAGGGTAGACCCAAATGCATGAACAAGAGGATCTACCACTTATTTTTATATGACCCTAAACACTCAAATTGTATAAAATAAGATGCCAATCATAATAAAAAATGCAACTTAACTGTTATAGCAACTATGGGAGATGTTTTTAGAGCATAAAAATTTCTGTACCTGGCCACAAAGTTGTTGTTTTTGAGTTACAAAGGACTCATTCGCCTTTAGTCGAGAATGGGTCCTTTTAGGGTTTCAAAAAAATGATTTTCAGATCATGTTCCTTGATGTTTTCACTCTTGAATTCCCTATTATCAGCTTCTAGAATTTTGTACGCAATTTTGTATAGATCTTTTCTTGATCTTGCACTTTGAATGACAACTTTTTATAACTTTGCAACTTTGATAATCTTGCTCTAAATCTTCCTGAATTTGATCTTCAACTTGTAAATCTACAATCACACACTCAAGGGTAGAATTTTATTTTTTTTAGTGAATGGCGGTTTGCCTCAGTCAAACCCCTTGAAGGTAATCAAACCAAATGATGAAATGAAGCATGAAACATGAAATATGTAAATGATATCACCTTGGATGATGTCTTGTGAAAAAACTCTACATACTAACATGTAGTGGCCATGAAGAATGTAGATCTTGGATCCTTGAATATGATTTAAACAATGGATGCAAGTAGATCTTCAATGGTACATCCCCTTTTGATCTCAACACACATGAATGCATTAAACCCTTAACTTGATGATATGACTTGAATTTCTACAATAAACACTTGAAATTTGCCTTGAGACGCCTTCATAAATGCTTTAATTCTCAATCACTTGAATGCTTGAATGCTTAGAATGACTTTCTAGATCTTGTTTGGAGAAGCAATGTGAAATAACTCCTAATTTAGGAGATCAACCCCAAAATTCAAAGAATTAAGGCTGAAACCAAATCTAGAAAGAAAAATTATTAAATTCCTACTAGAATGAAATTTAAAAAGGGCGGTCTCATTAAGAGAGGACCCATTCGCCACCTTGGGAAAATGGTTCTTGACTTAGTTTACCAAGACCTAATCCCACGTGATTGAAAGAGGGCCAAAAACCAATTCTAGATCAATTGAGAAAGGGGGGTCTTGTTAAGGGAGGACCCATTCCCCATCAAGGGTGAATGGGTTCTGGCTTAACATACCAAGACCAAACTTTTCCCAATGAAATATTTTGTTAATTAAGTTATGATTGTCAGGATAGATCTTCGGGAGGTGTCAAAATTAAGGATTAAATTTGAATTAAAAGGGGGTTAATTACTCCATTTATCAACAATTAATTAATACAACCTAGATAAGTGTGTAAGTTCTTTATAACACTTTACAAAACTCAAAAAATGTACACATTATGTATATTTTATTAGAAAGGGGCCCATTAGGCTTAACTAAGCAAATACATCCTAGAAAAGTGTGAAAGTGTGTTACAACACTTTACAACACCTTTGTAAAGGATCAATTAAGGCATTTTTTAGTCGAATAAAGGTCCTAGAATAGTGTGAATATCTACAACACATTACAAAACCGCTCCAAGACATTGCTAATTTGGTTTTAATGTCAATTATCAAACCAAGTGTGAAAAAGGATCAATTTTTTTGACAGTACATATACATATACTAACATATGTGTATGTACTTTTCCATTATGTACTATATAAATATATATATATATATCAGTGCTTTTTTATTTAAACATATATATTCACTATCCCACCCATTGACAATTATATATACCAATGCATATAAACATATTTGTGTACGTGATATGTGTCAATCCAACATCTCGATGTATACAATGTATTTGTGCATGGTACGTAAATGTATTCCTTCTTTCATATAGACACATACATATGCATCGTTATGCATGAGTATTGTTTCCACACACACACACACATATTCATTTTGTATATATACAATTGTTGGTTGTTACATGAAGAAGAACTCAAACTCATCAAAGAGACTCAAAAAAATCATGATCAATCAAGAAAATAAATAATATAACCCAAGTCATACAATCATATAATTCAATCCATAGATACAACCTTACTCAATCAAGGACGACTGCCCAAACATTTCAATATGCCAAGATTATGACCAAAAACACTTAACCATTTCCTAGGATACTGACTTGACTTAACCAACTAGGAGTGAGTGTGTGTAAGCTTAGTCAAGTTTCATTAAGGGTTAATCAACCAATCACTTCTCTTGAGTGATACTTCCCCTCCCTTTCGAAGGCCTGAACCTATTCCTGCATCCAACTTGGCACATTTGCAATGGTAGTTAAGCATTCACATGAAATCTACTTCCATCAATATAAACATATTTACTCCTTTAAAGCAATAATATATTTAATACCAATTTCAATATTCCATTCGTTTAACAAACATATCAAAATCATGATTGCATTCATCATCCTATATACCCGTGAAGGTAAAAGTAACTTGGTAATTATGAAATGGGATGTGACAAGGGATAACAATGTACTTCTCAAGTGGATAAACTCTAATATAGAGGTAAAAAATTCTCATCTCTCTAGTAAACAACAAAATTTTGAAGCACCATTTTAGAACAACTCTTTTATTTTAGAAGCATGCTTCATCTAGTTTTCCACTTTCTTTATCATTTTGAAAACCTTTCCCATTATTTCCTTTAGTGTTTCCAATCCTCATGGTCCTAGAGGGAATTTTAGGAATTTCAAAATAGTATTTTCTAAGATAGCCATTTTTTAATGTAGAAAAGAACCATTTAAACATCCCTAAAATCTTAATTTCACAATTTAAACTATTACACTCTATTAGAATATTTAGAATTTTTAGAAACTTAGTTTCTAGGTTCAATGAGTTAACACTCTTGCATTGAGGTGGGGAGGGTAAATCTTAACTTTTTAACCTACAAAACCTCAACCAAAGGCATTAAAATTTATGGGATAAACTTTCATAGCTCTAGAGCTAAGTTTTTAGTCTCTGGCCATCTCAAAGCCAAATTAACCAAAAAATCATATGGCTAAGAAAATATAGATTGGGGGACCACTCTAAACACATATTGACCCAAGTTCTAAAATCCTTTTCTATTCACCCTATCTTGCATATTATGAATCTCATAAAAAACTAAGAAGAGATCATTTTGGATCATCTTTCTAAAAGTCAAATACATGCACATTTTCCTTCCTAAAAATTTACACAATTAATCATCAAAAAAATTCTTGACGGTTGGAATTTAATATCCAAGAAATCAAAGAAAACTATGATGCTTCTTAATCTATTTTCTTCACTCTTAACAACATGAAGCATATCTAAACAAAGAGAAATGGAAAGGACCTTGGACATAGAAAAAACCTTACTATTGTTTCCTCCTTTGTGTCCATCTCTCTAAATGTGGCTATCCCTTACCTTTCCAACTCCATTTCAATCTTGGAACAAATAAAAGTAATGAACACTAGAATTACTCGCTCCTCCTTACCAAGCATATCCTTCTATGATGGTTTCTCTAATTTTTCACTCCTTTTATGTGAAATAAACTCAGCTCCTTCTTTCATTCACCAATTTCATTACCTTGCAACCGACATTACACTCTCTGCAGCCAACAACTTCCTTCTTATTTTGGCTTGTTATTATAGGGAACTAAATAACCTACTCTCCAATATAAGAAGCCACACACATTGGTACATCACCTTGTATGCCCACAGTTGACAGTAACGCAATCCATCAATCATACAAAATCCCAAAGAAGCAATATACAACATAAAAATTCAACCATAACCAACTCAAAAACCTATTAAATTTAAAATATTATAAAATAGCCAATAGACATATATTTACGACTACAAAAGTTTATATATAAACTATTTAATAACACCTATAAATACTTTTTTCTTTTAAATACAAATAATACAGAACACTATAATAACAATTAAAATACTCACACACCGATTCATCTCCCTGAACTAATTTAACAAACTATTTGTCTCTAAACATATAATGTAAAATTGAAAAAGGTGTAAGAATATGAACTTAGAATATTTAGCCGTGCCATTTACGGAATTTCTGTTTGAGCACTTCGGGTTTTGATGCCAAATAGAAAGCCTGAATCAGCAGCTTGCAATCTGCGACATAGACATGACTTGCCACTAGTGTTTAGTTTGTTATTGACGATATTTCCGACCACTATGATAAGAATCTCTGACTTTTTTGTATTGCTGAAATAAGAATAACAATTCAATGCTTGTCACAGCAGTTTTTTCCAAGTACTTCGCGCCTTGCCAAAGAGTATTCGTCAAGTGAACTTAAAAAAAATAATTCTTATAAAACGGCTAATTTGCTAAAAGTTAATTAGTCAATAGGCTACGTGTATAGTTTTTTTGTATCTGTAAATTATTGTTGAGTCGTCAGAAAACAATTTTTTATTGTGGTTTAATGGTAAACTAGATGTTGCTCAATGATAAAAGTCTACTGAATCTCACTTGATCACATAAAAGCCAAATAAATATTGACGTGACAACTGGATGACAATATTCTATTTCCACATTGCTTTATATTATAAAAATATCTGCAAATACTTCATAATTAGATTCATAATTAGATAATATTTACTTTCTTTAAGGAAAAAATCTAGATTTGTCTATGTTTATTTAATTTCATTGGTGAATTGTTGGCCGTGAATTTTACTTGGCGTGGATTTTCCATGGCGGTGAATTTTCCTTCCATGAACTGCTGGTGAATTGATGCCGTTTAATTTATTATTTATTATCTAGAATTTTCATGCACAAATACATACTCTCTAACATATTAACATACTTATAGTTTTCTATGGTGTAATCCTTGAACCTCCTTTAAATGCAATTTCTATTGAATAGTGTTTTTACATTAACATATTTCTCAATTTCTCAATTAGATAAAATAATTAATATTTATTGAATAGAACTGATTATATTTACAATTATGAATATATAAATATATTTTAATGTTTGAGATCTTTTATAATTAAAAGTTTTCGTTTTGAATTAAATAATGTTCAAATTGGATGTATGTGTGTGCTTATATATTTAAAGATTAACATGCAATAAATTGTTCCATATTACATTTTGATATGTATGGAAAATTAGGAAAGGACTACACACAATTTATTTTATTATAGGGGTGTGTGTAAAGATTAACATGCATAGCAAGTTGCTTGAAATTACATTTCAATATGAATGGAAAATGACTATATACAATTCATCCTATATTAGGTGTTGTATATAACTCTCTTATTTATAATGTGCCAGCTAACTTGGAGTTGATTAATTTGTGATTTGATTTTGTACTTGATAGGAGATCTTTTTATTTTCTCTTAGCATTACATGTGCTTGAGAAGATGGTGACACAATTTGGAAGAGTGTGCTAGAGTAAAGCCTTAAAAATAGATCTTTTAGATGAACATTAGAATTAGAAAGTATAGCTAACGGTTTGAATCTCCATAAATTCAAAAGTATAACATGTGTAACTAAATTGACTACCAAATTATCATATAGGCCCTTTCCAAGTCAAGTTTATTTCCAAGATAAACAATGACCAATTATTATAGGTAACTCTATGGAAATAGACTCTATGGAAATAGTAGATTATTGTCTTTCATGTAATAACAAGTTTACAAGTAATATATTCTTGTGTAAATTTATCCCATAACATTGTCATATCCCAATCTTATCATCATTGATCCCCAAATATGCAATCATAATTCATAGATACTCCATTCATCAACTTTGATTGAATTTGCAGGGGAAAACATGACCCATGCCATTTTTGCAATCATGGATCTTGACTTGAACTTTTCAAATTTAAAATTAATCTCATCAATTTACTCCTAGTAGCCATTGTAAGTCTCATTAGTACATTTATGTTCATTTGAGTATATGTTTATATTTAAAGGCATTATCTCATTTGTATGCAATTATGTTAGAGATCATCTAGGATTTATTAAAGAATAAAAAAAATGAAGAGAATTTATCAAAGAATTACATCACCAGACATCACCCTAGGTCTATTACACATGTTTCCTCAAATTCTTCACTTAAATTCGTAAGCCCAAAACTTCAAGGCATCTAACTAAGAAAAATGTGACACTCACAATTCAATAGACTCCTAAAGGTGCTCATAAATACCATCAATCCATACATAAATTCAAATATCATAATAGAAATGCAAAAAAATTACAACAATCAAATTTTGGCCTAATATATTTTGTGATATAAGTTTAAATCTATAAATTTAGTTTCATAGGAATGGAGATCAAGTCCATGTTTATGGATTTAAACAAGAGAATCACAACACATTTATATATTCTAAGGAACCTAATTGAGTAAATTCCTAAGTAAACTTAGCATATGTGGGGAGTCTATTCCCAACCTTTTCAACATCATTTTCTCTATATACTTAAAATCTAATTAAATATCATAATCAACTTCATTTGATTTCCATATTTGAGTAATATTTTTCATTTCTAGTTCCATATCATTTTCCTATATTATATTTATTTATCACTGTGATTTTATTTATTCACTTAGGAAAATTTATGTGTTAGTATATGTAAGGTATGATTTTACTCTTATAATAGCACGTACCTCTATCTAATTTTGAAATTAATTTATTTTTTACTCACTAATCATTAATTTATTTTCTTTATGTTTTCTCATTACACATAAATAATAATATTTTCTTAGACAATTTAGTAGTTTTAAATAAATTATTCTACTAATATCTATCTTTAACTTAATCTAAGGGTTTCTTTTCATTTATATAGTCAGTATTGATAATTATAATGGTGAAAATGTATCATTGCTGCATTCCTTATTTAAGTTTGTGCATAGTTTGGATCAATATCTTATAGGAGTTTATGGTGAACTCCTCAATGCCCCAAGATCACATGCAAGACAACAATAATATGCAAAAAAGAGACATGGAAAAAATGTCATGATATGATTATGGATGCAAGGTTACTAGATTGAATATATCAATGTACATATTGTTGAGTAAAAGTGATCCTAGATCCAATTAGGATAACTCGGACTATCTCCTTTTCACTGTTAGAGTAAGTAATTTATCTATTTAGTATTCTTAAGTGTACTTAGGTTAATGAGGTTAAACAACATATTGTCTAACTGAATGTGCAACCTTTAGGCCTCTAGAGGTTACCAAGTTTTTTGGTAAACCTCATGTACATACCTTTTGAGGTTGGAAGACTTACCATTTCACCTCAAAGGTCACTCAACAATTGGAAACAAGGTTGATGACTTCATCAAATGGATTGTTGGTTTGCACATTCCAAGTGATCCAAAAGTTCATACCTATAGGACGCTTGTCTTCTCATTTGTGCCACATCATGGGGCAGTTATCAATCCACATGATAGGTGGATTGCCTCTTCCTTACCTATATATGTAAGGCTTCCTCATTTGTACATTTAGAGTAAACTAAATATAATATTTTCATTTTTCATTGTGCTCGTTTCTTATCTCCATGATCTCCTAATCCTTATATGATATCAGAGTTTAGGAAGAGATATTTTTAGGACCAAGGTGAAAAAAATTATATTTTGTTATTTCCATTGTTGTGTGTTAACAATTATGCATAAGCATTTCTAAAAGCATTCCTAGGCGTCATTTGGAGTCAACTTGCACATCTTCTCACAACAAGAAGGAATTGGCCCACCATTCTGCACAAATCAAATTCTACGAGACCTCACAGGCCCATTCTATAGGCTTGAATTGACGAATTTTGGCCAAATTGATGAATTTTGGTCGAATTGAGGCATGATTTCCAATGATTTTTTCACTTCAAAGGGGGTTTACAATCATTGGTTTAGGCGCCACACCATTCTCTATGAAGGCCACGCCAAGATTGGTAGATATCCTTGATAACCTCTATTGACTGTGCATCCCACTTGCAACCACAAATTACTTGATTAGGTGGAGAGTTTTGGAAAAGCCGTGCCCCACATGCCATTTTTTGTGAGGCGGGATTGTTCCACATGTGACGACTTTCATAAACCTACGTTTTCTCTCTCCATTGGCATTCAACTAGTTGCTCGGCTCTGTGGGTGGAAGGATTTGGCGCACAAGAGAGTATATTGACTCTAGCCCTTGGTTAGATGGATTTATAGCCCTTGGTTCTTTCCAACACAAGCGGACTTCAAATCTCCTCAATTTTTTCCTAGTATTTGGTGCAAAATTATTCTTCACAAATTTGAATTTTTTTTTGGAAGAAGGCAATTTCATTTGTAAAGGCAACAATTTTTTTCTGGGTAACTCAGAATTGAGAGTCATTTTTTTGCAAAAGTGTTTTTTTGGCAACACATCTAACAAACATACTATATCTAAAGGGTCAATTTATGTCATGTTTGGACTATTTAAAAAACACTCCTAAAAAATGTCAAATTAAAGGGGGGAAGGAAATAATCAAGGGTGTTTTAATTTTATGTTTTTTTAGGCTTGAAAGTCATATGTCTTCTTAATCCACCTCATGATAATAGATTTGTAAGAACTCGTAATAAAAAATATGCTTGTAAATGCACTCACATAAAGTGCTACAAATTGAATATGTGTTCCATATGGAGGGAATTTGGGAATTTTGTACATACATTGACTTAGAAGTTGTAATGGGGGGTTGTGTAGAGCATTGATTAGCCATCATAGTAGTGGATCATCATGATTCTCACCACATGGTGTGTGTTGCCTTAATTCGCCATCACAAAAATGGATCCTCATGATTCTTTCCTCATTTGTGCGTGCCTTGATGCACACCCTTTTTGAGTTTCTTGTACATCTCTACATTCCTTGCACATTCTTATGCCCAATTTTAATTGGTCTTCTTATTCTCTTAACATTAAGGGCAGACTATGACACTGTTATGCCAATTCTTCTTTCAATGAAGTAGTAGAGGAATCTTCTTTTTGGGAGGTTTCATGAACCTTCCATCTTGATCTCTCATATGGGGGATTATTTCAATAGACCATATTTTGAGATTCTAGTAATCCTAATCATAGTACTATCTATATTTTCAACTTCACAGAGTTTGATTACCTTTGTGTACATGGTTGAGTATTGTTCATATGGTCACTCATGCAATGTTTTGTATCTCTTATCTTGATCTACATTTCTTGGAGGTTCATTCATTCTAGTAGACACCATTTCATCATCGAAAGAGTCTACAATGTCAATATGCTTCAAGAGTTATTCACCATGATGTTCCTATCATAAAGGGACATCTTTATACGAGGTCTTATCCTCCTCTTTCTCTTTTTTGGAGAGGTTTTCTCTTCTCATAGGGTTTTCTCCTTTTTCTCCATTTACGAGAGATTGCTTTGTACATGGGTACCTAACATGGCCTTGTAGTTGGGACCAATTTCTATCTATTTAAACTTTTATGATCTCCCCAAGTATCACTTAAGGGGGGTGTTAGATTGAATAATTTATCTATTCACTATACTTAAGTGTACTTAGGTAGATGAGGTTAGACAACATCTTGTCTAACTAAATGTAGTAAACCTCACATACATAACTTTTGACGTTGGAAGAATTTACATCTCACCTCAAAGGTCTCTCAACACTTGGAATAAAGGTTGATGACTTGGTCAAATAGGTTGTTGGATTGGACATTCCAAGTGATCCAAAGTTTGACACCTATAGGATAGTTGTCTTATCATTTGTGTCTTATCATGGGGCACTTGTCAATCCACATGATAGGTGGATTGCCTCTTCCTTCCCTATATATGAAAGGCTTCTACATTTGTACATTTGGGGCTGACTAAATACAATATTTTCATTGTTCATTGTGCTTGTTTCTTACCTTCATGATCTCCCAATTCATATATTCACTTTGACTCAACATTCAAACATAAACCCACTAAGGTTTGATGATTGGCTTGGTGGTAAAAGGGAGATCCAACCTCATAAGGTTTTTGTTGTATTGAGTTTTGAGGATGGTAAATTTGATGTGTGATTTTACAAGCTTAATTGACATACAATCCTAGATCTAAAAATATAATTTAGCAAGCAGACAAAAATTGAGAGCTATAAAATTAACCTAGATCTGAGAAATGCCAACAATAAGGAATATGCATTGTCAATTGGATCCCAAATGTGTTTTCCTAGGGTGTGATGCACCCTAGAATAGAATCCTTCTTTTTTAGATTTGAAAGTTATGAGATGTGGATTAAGGTCTGCACTTTATTTCCTAATATTGTCACCTGTTGAAACCTCTAGATCTGAATCACACACATAAAAATATGGGAAACAATTCTTTTTTATAGGGGCTTGCCTAGGTCAAACCCAATCTTAGTATTTCTACATCTACATATAACAATTGATGATAATCAAGTGGGCATACCTTGGGTCAGGTAGAGGCAAAAACAATGAAATTTGACTAAAATGATAAATGATAAATGATAACATTACCTTGATGTGAAACCCTTTATGAAGTGATGCCACACAAGTTTCCACAAAATTTGATTGATGGATGCCCTGATTGCTTGATATAGACCTACAAAATGTTAGCTCATCAAGCATAATGGATTGTTTTATCTAGCATATAGAGGATAAGTCAATACATCTTCATCATGTGACATGATTGATCATGATAGCCCCTTGCAAATAATGCTTCATTCTTCTTTATGTCTTGCAAGCTTCAACTTCATTGATGAAAGTGTTGTAATAATGTTTCTAAATCTTCCCTTGAATACTCTTGACTATTTTTTTATCTTCAATTTTTCTCTCCAAAAATTTTGCTAGGATTGAAATGATGAAAGATACTAGTATTTATATGCAATTCTTCTTATTTATCAACAAAAATTACAGATAGTTAAGAAATGAAATTTTATTTTCAAATAATAAAATATAGACATCGACATATTTGAATTTGGTCCCAAAAGAGGCCATCTAGGGAATAGGCTGCCCTAGAATACATCCATTATTTTTGAGGCTTATAGTGTCACTCAAAAAGGTTAAATTATCATTTTTATTTACCTTGATTATTTTTCTAAGGATATTCATAAAAAAATAAATTAAATGCATAATTAGTTCCAAGAACATAGGGGCAAGCAAAACCTAGTGTGAAATTGTCGAGGGTGTGTTGGAACACAACTATCTATTGAGAGGGGGGTGAATCAGTAGAGTTAATAAAACTAGTCCTTTAAATCTCTTTAAACCAAATTAGATGATTATGTAGAGAGACCAATCCCACACAAATTCACATAACACCAAATGTACATGGACAATTGAATATGGGAGAAAACAATGGTGAGAATAGCTCCTTGAGTCTACTACTCAAATCTAGCCTCACAAGAAAAAACTCACTAGTTACAAAATTTAAGGGAAAATCCCTAATGAGACACCAATCCCTTAATTCAAGATCACCAATTCTAAGGAGATACCAATCTGCTAGTTGAGCCCCAACTCAGTAATCTAATGGAACCAACCAATCAGAAAAAAAAAGGAGCTACAACTCCAAATTACATAAATGATCAACTAAATCAAATTCTTTTTTGCAAGTCCAATCTGCAACTATACATTTTCTTCTTCTCTGCTCTATTTTTATTTTCAAAACAAGCTTTGTTCTTTGATACTATAGGAACATTTCTTCTATCTTTGCTACTTCTACAATCTCAACAACTCATCCCTCTCTCTTCTCTTACTATACTTCAACTTTGCTAAACATTTCTATTATTAATTTGAGATGGATACACACTTCATACTTTGTTGTAACTTTCTATGTCTCTGAGTGTTTTTAACTCTTCGTGTTATCATGAAGCTCATTTTTGAATTTTAGGTCTTCATTTTATATTCCTTATTCCACTGCTTGTCTACTCTCTATCAAAACCCTAACCCTAGCTTTGATATGTAGTTTTGAAGCATAATAAATTCTTGTTCTACACAGTTTAAATTGTATCTAATCTTCAAACCACTAGAAATTCTATGATGTTTCTTGTCCAATAGAATCTCGATCATTTTTTGTTGTGTGCATATCTCATTTCTTTTACTCTTTGTCGAGTTCCACCACCTAACCATTGAAACCACCACCTGTCCATTGTAATGTTTCAAATTTGAATGTTGACCTTTAATATTTGTCTTCATGCCATTATTTGATGGTCCTAGTTGATAGGCTTCAACTTTAGAACATAGTCTTTTGACCATATTTCATTTAAATATATGTTATCGATCTTTATCACATTCCTTATGCTTGTCACAACTTTTTTGGCACTTAAGAAATCATTTTTGTGATGTATTAAACATGAGTGATGCAATATAAACTTGCCACCTATTTTATTGAAATCACACTCCACTTCCTATCGCACCTCACAAATCTGCTATGTATATGAAGGATTGAAAACATGATACAAAGAACTCATGTGTTGTAATAAGGAGTCACCATTTGTCTGAGTCGACATCCCATGTACATATGTCATCTTTTTGCATATCACAAATATGACTCAGTCTTCTTGATTCACAACTGTGATATGAAGCAATTATGTGATGCAATTAGATATCACCGTTTGTCATTGTGATATCACATTCCACTACCATTTCATATTGCTCTTTTCTTAGTGTAATGTAATTCACAATAGTGATGTGAATTACCTATGCGATGTAATCAAAATTGTACATCTATTTTTTGAGGACACTTGTCATTATGCCGCACTCCCGCATGACTAAGCTGAGGACCCACCATACTCTATATGGGCTAGAAAGATGTTGCCATTTGTCCCTTCTAACATCATACACCACTTTCCATCACTTGCCACTATTTTTTTGTCCCACTAGACACATGGCTAAATCCTGCACTTTCATGAAAAAAAGGGTCGGGCCAACAACAAGTCTTACGGGATGGAAGGGAATAAAGTATAAATCTTTAGACTTAGTAGATATTCAAGCTCTTCCTAGCCGATAAATATTACATTAAGGGGATAGTTAATACATTAATTTCAAGGCTTATCATAACTTAAGTAACCAACAACCGATGATATCTAGTCAACGTTCAAACATAAATTGTGTGAAGGTGCCATGACTAAAAACACCAACTTTGCATTTAGCTATTGGATGTTGAGGTTCACCCTTCCATCATACCACTTTCTTTTTGGTAAGGTATAAGCCTTATCTCTAACTTGTGAAGCTTGAAACCATTTTGGGGCTCGAGGTTCAAGGTTTCTTCATACCTTTTTCTTAACCTTAAGTTAAGACCTAAGCCTTAATTTTGATGTCTGATGCCTGATGCCTTGTTAGACTTAACACATCCCTTCGTCGATTCCTTGAGGCATTCGGTATGAGGTATGATTGAAGCTCAAAGCCCAAAAAACTTTCAGACCAGACTCAAAGTTGATTAACACTTTTCTGCTTTGGAAAGTGATTAGAGGTAAGCCCAAGACCCAAAGTCCAGACTTCTTCAAATCTCGAAGGCTTGCTCCAATGACACCATCAGGTTAATGGGTCTCTCTTTTTTCCATCCTTATGAAGCCATTTTGACATTAATGATATATTTTGGCATCAATGACAACATTATGCCAATATCGTGACAATTTTTGATACTACATTTAGCCCCCACTTTACTGAGAGTATGATCTTACATTTATACTCACACTAGATTAATAACTAAGGTCAAGAGAGATTCAATTATCCAAATATTGGAGAGATAAGATAACATTAAATCTAGGGGATGCACTAGCCCCTCATATTCAACATCCTATCATAAAATAATATATTGACAAAGGAACACACACCAAAAGTGCAATGCAACATGAAAAATATGAATCATAAACAATGAAGACACACAGCATAAAAACACAATGCAAACATGAGGTGAATAGATAGAAAAAATGTACAATAAACATACACTAAACATAAACACAAGGGTTAGTACTAAAGGGATTCGAGTCACTAAGGTAAAGAGACCTATGTTTGAAACTTGTTTAATATACCAAATGCCATCCATCAAATGTGTTGGTTAAAAAAAATTATGCTCTCATAAGGATGTAAAATCACTCATGAAATATATGGCTCCACTAGAAAGAAAGGTGTTTTATGCTATGTAGCCTTGTAAAAATGTTCGAGTTCATGAATTAGAAATTTTTGTTATGCCAAATTTATTGACTATTTTTCCAATCAAACTTTATGGAGCACAAAAAAAATTAACATCGCAAGGGATAAATCAATCCTCAATTCCATAAGGGACGAATTAGTAACCATTCCTCAAGGGAATTGTTGATCATAAAAGCTTACACCTCTCTAATAGTCTTATGTGAAATTC
>CM021103.1:592210060-592292491 GCA_007115665.2 Sequoiadendron giganteum | reverse complement strand
TGGATCCATAATCTACCAAAATCCTGCAAACATTCCATCTCCCTTATCATTTTTTTCATCAAAATTCATCTTCCTAATCCCATGTTTTTCTTTTTCTCTCTCATTTTCTCTCTATTTTCTTTTCTCTCCTTTTTCCCGTCCTTCCCCCCTCCCCCCTACTTCATCCTGACCGAGGGGCGGACTCGCCCTTGTGGCGGGGTAGACCCGCCCTTGCAGCAGGGTGAACCCACCCTTGCTACGGGGCGGACCCGCCCTTGCCGAGGCGAATCTACCCCCACAACGGGGCAGACCCGCCCTTGCCAGGGTGAATTTGTCCCCGTAGCGGGGCAGAACCACCCTTGCTGAGGTGGATCCATCCCCACAGCAAGGCAGACATACCCCTGCCACAGGGGCAGCGGTGCCACTAGGCATGGCGGCGCCTATCCGCTTTGTCGCTAGGCGCAGTGGTGCCTAGCCGCTCCACCCTGGGGTGGCACCGCCCCCTGTCGGGGTGGAACCACCCTTGCAGTTGGGCGGAACCACCCCCACAGCGGGGTAGAACCACCCTCGCAGTGGGGCAGACTCACCCCTGTAGCGAGGTGGACCCACCCAACCGCGGGGCGGACCCATCCTAAGCCGGGGCGTATTTTCCCTCCAGGCGTAAACTTTTTATTTTTTAACAACATTCTCATTTTTTTTACCATTTTTTATTTTTTCTTTCTTACCCATTTTTTCATTTTCTCTCGCCCACAAAACCCATATTTCACATTTTTAATAAAACATTTCAAATGCATTAAAGTCATGAAAATAATGCAAAGAATGTTTTGTTGCCTACCTGGTGGGGCCACCCTACTCTCTATAGGACCTTCGAACTTCATCTATCCGTTGGATGATCTCGGTGTCATTATCCTGCGACATTTTCGCTCCTCATCTGGTTGCTCTCTTCTCCTTTTCTCTTAACTGCTACAGTGCAAATGAGGTGAGGTAATTTTTAAAATGACCTTATATTCACTTTTCCCCTCCTTTAAGAGGTCTTTTTTAACCTCTTATTTACCTTTTTCTCTTCCGATTAATCCCTTCTCTTCCCAGGGCCGCCATTTGCACTTCATTTGTCTGATTGACTTCATTCAAAATACAAACTTGCCTAATTTTTCACCCTCTTTCCAACCATACCATCAGTTTCTTCCTATCGAGATATTTCTAGGGACCCTTATTTTTCCCTCGTTACCCTCTCGAGGGGGCATACCCTTCACATTTACGAATTTGCCCTGCCATGGTCAATCCCTTCCAGGATTGGGGCATCTTCATCCATTCCCTACCAATTGGATGTCTCAGATCCTCCTCCCCACGTTGGGGCATCATCTTCCGATTACTTCCTCTATAGAGTCATCTGCACTTTCTTTTCTTCGAAGCATGGTTATTATAATGGTACTTCGAAGAGGGGCAAAATGTAGACATCCAAATCTTATCACTTCCATATGATTAAAATCGTCTACTCTATTCACCTATCTCATTAATAATGATTAAATAATTTATTTAATTATTATTTCATTTTCTACCTAAGGTTCCTAAAGTATGTAATTAAATAAATTAAATACTTTACCTTATCCCTTTTCTTCTCTAAATTAAATGAATATGAAAAAATTATTCAATTTAGTCTTTTAACCCATTTTGATTAAAATCAAATTTTAATTCCCCTTTTTCTCTCTCCTTGTCACATTCTCCATAACCCTCTTTTAATCCAAAATAAATTAATTAAGATGTGCATCACTTAATCTTGATTAAGTGTCACATCCTCCATAGTCTCCCACTTTCCTCTAATATCTCATTAATTATCTTAATCATGTGTTTGCACAACCTTAATCAGAATCATTAACCACATTTAGCTTACCTTTTCTGGTCAACCTTCTCACTTACCATTTTTAGCCTGGACTCTCTTTCCCATGTGAATTTTTAATTCACATTTATTTGTCCAAAGCTCCTCTCTTCCCCATGTGAATTTTTAATTCACTTTTGTCTTTCCAAAGTCTTCTCCATCCCCCATGCAAGGTTCTAGAAGGCTTGACTTGTCACTTTACATGTGTCAAGGACCTCTAGAACCTTGGACTTGTCACATCACCCACATGTGACAAATCTTCAACTTTTTGGAGACCTTATTTTACCCAATAAACTCTCCAATGAATGTAAATTTTTAATTTGCATTTATTCTTCCAACCACTTCCCCTTTTCCCATGGAGATTTTTGAGGAATTCTAAAATCCCTCAAATGTCTTTTTCATCCTCATTTGAAGACAAAAAGTTCTTTTTTGAGGAAATCTTTTCATCCCCCAAGGTACTTCAAAGGTACTTGTCCTTCATCCACCTCATGTACTTCTCTTCCACCTCATTTTCACATCATTCCACCTTTAGACATCTCACATTCCACATGTCAAGATGTGAGGGCTTGTGAGTCCTCAACTCACCATAGCCCTTTATCTT
Organism: Sequoiadendron giganteum; assembly: GCA_007115665.2. Lineage (NCBI taxonomy): Eukaryota > Viridiplantae > Streptophyta > Pinopsida > Cupressales > Cupressaceae > Sequoiadendron > Sequoiadendron giganteum. The sequence goes on along the minus strand of CM021103.1, from coordinate 592,290,035 downwards.
GATCTCGTTGAATCAATCTCAACCATTGAATTCTCTAGAGAATTCCAATTATCCTATAAACACCCCCTCATTTCTTCCATTTTAGGGATCAAGTCTTTTGCTACCAAACTTATGCCAAATTATTATTTACAGCATTTTAGCCTTTTCATAGCATTTATCATCACTCCATCTTACATTTTGCATCCACTTCACTCCATTTCCATCCAAGGAGCACACAAGACATCCAAAGATCAAAGTCCAACTGTAATGCCCTGCCAAATAACCCTAAAGAAAGTTGTAATTAACGACTTAAGTGAACCAATTTTTTTTTTATAAAGTGTAATAACATACACATTCACTTACTAATTAACAACAACCTCTAAGACTACAAGGTTAGGATTACTTAAGCCCACACATACATATTACATATAACCATAGCATTATAACCTTTATGAAATAAACATCATACCTCATGAGAATACCACATAACATAATAAGATGAACATCCAAGATACAATCTCATAAACATTAACTTAATCCAATAGTTACATCACTCATTCCCAGAATGAGACAATAGTACAAAAGTATAACAATTACATAATCTCACCTCATAAACATAAGAGAGATAAAATAACTTATACAATCTGAAATATTACAATGCAAAAAAAATACAATAAGAACCGCAAGTTGTTCATCTGGATGTCTCGCCACCAAAAACTGAAAATCAAGGGGGACCCAACGGTTTTGGAGCATGTTCCACCCAACCATGTGGTACCCGAAGGCCCACCCCCCCATGCTAGGAGATAGTAACCACATAACATGGACAAGGATCTACAATCATTAACCAAAGGCAGACTCATATTGACATAACCAAAAAAATGAACCAAACAAGTACAACTCAGGTACAACACTAATATCACTGACATAGGTCACTTTTCTTCCAGACATAAAATCGATCAGGTATGTTTAGAGAACAATACACGTATACAAATACCAACCACCAAGGGAATCTCAAGTGCACACAAATTAGAAAACATAACCACTCCAACTCTAGGAGGATACAAATAACAGAACACACTCCAAACATCTTGGAGGTAACAACATATAGTCCACTCCTTTCACAGGAGGTACAAAACATCCCCGTTCATGAAAATCGGGTAAAATTGAAAAGACGCCATGCACTACCTAAGGAAAAACAACTGGATGGCATAAAGATTCAGCAACCCTTATCCTCTAAGCTCTTCTAGAAAACTTATAATTTAGGACTAACATTAGATCCCAAAACCCACAATGCAACTTGACTTCATAGCAACAAAAGCATTCAAGTCATAAATCAAATCTAATATTTGGATTTCCTAAATCCATATTCATTCAATAGGTAACACTAACAAGGTCAAAGACACACTTACAGGGTTAACTCGAATAATCATATACCCGTATTTCTATTTCCATTATAAAAAATCTTAAAAAATTTGAACTTACATCCCCTTGTGAAATACAGAGAACTAGAACATTTAAGGCAATCACAAGAGCATTACTATTTTTGGATATACTAAATCCATATCTCCTTCATATTTCATTCACAATAAATTAATTGCTTTACTTGAAATATAATAAATTAAAATAGCCATTTGCCTCATCAATATAAACAACTTCTTAAATTACCTTTAAATCGACACAAATACATGCAAGTAAACTCTTTCCATTTCCTAACCAAATCTTACATCTCATTCAATTTTCTATTTAAAACATTCAATCCCTTTAATATCATAAAATATTGTTTCTCTATCCATTTTCCCATATACACTAATCAAACCATTTTTAAATCTCTATTCAATAATATATTGTAGACACCTTATTAAAAGGAAAACGATAATGAATTTACACTTAACATATTTATATATACTCTATATTATATAGACACCAAATATATATATTAATGAATTTAATTATATATATCCTTTAATATTCCAATCACAACGATTAAATTGCTCTATGAAAATGCATAAAACATAATAAATATTTGTCTTTTCAAATATATTCATTTCCTAGATTTACTTCCAATACAACATAAACTATTGCCATTACTATATTCTATTTCTATCCAAAACCTATATCTTTTCAATTCTCCATTTAAAACATGTCATTTTATCAATGTATAAAAATAATTTTTGGTTTTTCTATTTAACCATGCATTCATATTTTTTCCAATTAAATCTCATTAATTAAACAAACATTCAAATATAAATACTTCTACAATTCTTCGATATATTTAAATATCCTTTTTCTTAACAATTCGACCATGCATTCAAAAACCAACACAAGTACACATCTAATTGGATTTCTTTCATTTTCTAGCTAACTCATATAATTCAATCAATTTTCTATCTAAGCATGAAATTTATAAAATATCTCTTTCCTTATCTATTTGACCATGCAATTATAAAATATCTTCAAATATCTTTTTCCCTAACAGTTTCATCATGCATTTAACCTTATCTTTTTTTAAAATCTCCATGCAACTCAAAACATGCACTTAAATAAAACTAATTAAAAACTAATTATACTCCTGATTGAAAACATGTAAATATACATCATATATATATATATATATATATATATATATATATATATATTAATATATTTTATTAAATAATACATTATTTAATAAAACATATTAAATTTCAACAAATAATTTCCAAAAACCTATATCTTTAAACATCTGAATAAAACCAAGATGTTTTTATAACATTATTTCATATTATAAGTACACCAACTCTATTAATACATTTAATTATATATATTCTACCAATACATATAAAATTAATCAAATTAACATTTGGTCTCTTCCATAACTTATTGTGTTAAAATAAGATCAATATTTGGACTATAACCCAATATCATATATATATATATATTTCCAATTAAATCAAATTAATAATTGGACCTTTTACACATGAATTTAAATTTCACAATTAAATCTTAAATTATGCATTCTTTAAATTAGATATTTAACTCCTTCAATTAAACTTTAACATGTCATTTTAGAATAAACAATAATTTCCCCATACGTTTATAATTTTATTTCCACTAATCTAATATACAAATTTTATTTAAAATAATATAAATAAATATAATACTTTAATATTATAAATTATAATATAAAATATTACTAAATAATATTTTAATATTATAATAACAATACATAAAATATTAATATTTATAAATATCAATTTATTATCAGAGCAGCCATGGGAAAATAACTTAACAGCAGTCTCGTGTTTCAAGCATAACTCAAAAACTACGATCTGGGTATTTGCGATTTTTTTACAGGGGTAAGAAAATTCCAAGATATAGAAACCCCTTTAAATTTCCTGACAACCCAGTTTGTGTAAGTGGAGTTATATGTGACGCAACCAGACCATTTTACCATGAAAAATATAACTACCCTGCGGATTTTAAAATCCGATTTTTAATAATAAACAGAGGGTTTCATTTTCTAAAAACATTGTTCAATCTCTATGTTTGAATGCAAAACAAAATAATTGATTTTTTCAAACAAATTAAATTCAACTGAGGTTTTCACAATTTTCACTCAGGAATTTTCACAAAACAAAAGCTGCAAATTTATTTGATTCTTTTCTTCTAACAACAAATTTATTTTCTAAAACAGATTTAACAAACAAATCTTTAATCACTACTATTTTAAAAACAATCAAAAACAATAAAAACACAGAAGAAAACCTGGCTCAAGAAGCTACAGGAAGAGATGAATTTCTGCTACAAGTCTCCTCCAAAGATTTCCTGAATTTTCTTCAATCATCCAATGAATCCAATCCAAAACCCAACAAATGCAAACAATTTTTCCTCCAATCAATTCTACAATCAAACTTTCTTCAAACCCTTCCTTTGTGCAAATTTTTCCAAAATTTCTTCTCTACTGTAAAAATGAATTTTTCTAAAAAAAATTCTCCCTAAAATTAAAACATGTATTCTTTATAAATCAAAAATACCTAATACAACCCTAATTCACATTACATGCAAATTAGATATTAATTTCAATTTCAAATTTTACAACCCTAATTCACATTGCATGCAAATTAGATATTAATTTCAATTTCAATTTTTGAAAACCCACTTTCAATTTAAAATGCAATTTCAAATAATAAATTAATTTCCAAAGTTGAAACTCATTTCCCAAATAAACATTTAATTACAATTTCTAATTTAATTCCCACACATTGAAATTAAATTCCAAAATTAATTTTAATTCTTTTATTTCCTTTCATTTTCTTGCATTACGTTTAATTAATTAATTAAATTATTTAATCACTAAATTCAACCCCGTTGGATTAAATTTAATTGATTAAATAAATTAAATATAATTAATTAATTTTAAATATAAACTTTTATCCACATTGCATTATTTAAATTAAACAATCATCAACATGATTTAAATGCAATTATTCTAAATATCTATTTCCAAATCAAGAATCCTTCATAATTAAATAACATTAAAGCAAGACCGACAATGACTTGACACACACGACTGACGACACACTAAGGCTAGGGTGTAAACTCGACACATATTACCTAGCTACTATATCCCGTTCAACTTAACCGTTGGATCGACACGCTCAAACCTGTGAAACCAGGTGGAGTTGATGTCATGTACCTGCAATCCTGCAACCAAGTAAACAACATCATACAATATATCTAGCATATAATACACATCGTGAAGAAGGAATTACAGATTCATAGGGTGCTCGCAAGCGAGTGATGCAAACCCGTCTTCTTCACCAATACACTCATCGAAACTGACACTTCCATCATAATCCAATAATCTCATAATAAAATTGCATGTTATATTTACTAACATTATTACATCATTAAAGCATGTAAACTAAAGTCTTAGATAACCAATCACATCACATAATATAGTTGTTGCTCAATAGTAACAATCAAAACATCATAACAAAATGTATCCAGTATCAAAGTAGTTGCAACCAACATAGCATAAAGCAAACCGAACAAGAAGCAAAATGGAAGGGTATTACACCAACCAAGGAAGAAGCAGCATGAAGGTATAACAATCAACAATCAAATTTGTTTATCTTTCTTTCATGTTATCGATTTCTTAGGCTAATCATTAAAGTGCCCTTTTATTATGTTATCTCCTCTTATTGCATCATTTTAGCATTTCGCATTAAGACTTGACATTTTATTAGGATCACAGTAGGCATGCAACCTCATTCCCATACCGAGCTGGATTTGTTCTCGAAGATGCAACTGTCTTGTCAATAAATGGTGACATATATATTGATTTTTTCTTTGCTACATCCTTACTTACATCTCATCAAAGCTTTTCAAATAAAAAAGCATGGAAACATCTATGGTTGCATAAACTAAATCAAGTGCCAAGTTTTTGGTTGTTGAAGTTCCACTATGAAGTTGGAATTATTATGTTGCGTGTATCACAAAGGGAGGAACCGATTGCACAACAAATACCCTTTGAAGGCAAGTGAACCATGGAAGCGTTTGTGCTATAAGTACGGGAGCCATTTGTGCAAGTTGAAAGGAGTAAGATTGACAGTGCATTATGAAATTTTACATAGAGCATTGAAATATTTAATTAATAAAGGCAACACATTGTGTGAGGGCATAGATTTTAGCTTAAAGCATTGGCACACTCACCATGGGGCAACTATTGAGATGGCAGAGGCAGTATGTGTATGCAATGAATATGTATCAAAATTGTTTGAGGAGATTTTATATGGGCAACACATCTTCTAAGAGGCTTGATGCAATATCTACATGTGTTGGTGCGAACCATGAGGGGTTACTATCTTGATGCCACCATATCCATAGAGTGTGAACTAGAAGAAGAAGTTAGGGAAAACTTTTGGGGCAAACAAAGATCAATGGTGGGTAATGAGTGTGAGATGCATCCAAATCCCCGTCATTGATCGCTCATCGTAGCTTTGGATTTCTTATTTCATTTGTGATGAGCGATGGATGATGTTGCTTATATTCCCATCAGGCATCGCTAGTTTTCTTTGGTTTTCTCCCACTCAACGAGTGATGGGTGATACATATGATGATGAGAATGGGGTTTGGTGGGTCTGATGAGTTTCAAAGGTAAAATATTTAAAAAATCAAATAGTGTCGGATGAACTATAAAGTTTTAAATGAGGTGCCAAATGTGGGGCATAGGAAATCTTTCAAGGGGATAAATTGCTCCTTTATTAAAGTTGAATATTTTCTGTGTTGGGCATGTAAATGTAAAATGCTACTGGGTAATGCAAGGTGAAAAGTAGGGATATATAGGTGAAATATTTTAATGGCCCATGTGAATTTTTTAAAAGTCTTCACCATTAAATAAAGGCTTTCAAATATTGTTGGACACATATTTTAAAAGACATGGGTAAAATTATGTTTGCCCCATAAGTGTTCTTTTAAAATTATTTACCTTTTGAATGTTGCAAGTAAAAGTGAAAAGGCATAGTGGAAATTAAACAACTCAAATTCTCTATTATAAAGCAAGAAAGCTTTAATTTCTAGAGGTGAATATTTGCAATGCAACTTAACAAAGGGCAGAGTAAAAGGATTTCACGGGGGGAATAAATTATTTTCATCTACATTGGTAAAAATGAGCAATGGAGATACATATTTCCACGGGAAGATGAATTTAATGCAGAAGAATCAAGGTAAAATAGGAAAAATACAGAAGCAATAGTTTATTATGAAGAGAGAAGAGAAAGGTTTACATTTTCTATTACAAATAAGGAGGGAAAGAAGAAGATTCCAGAAGATTTTCAGCTGCAAATCAATGAAGAATAATATTGCCAAGTGTCTTCTACAAATTTATTTTTGAGGGCTACTTCTCTTTCTTTTTATTCTCTTTTCTTTATCATTTGGAGGGATTTCATTTTTCAAAATTTTTGCAAGGCAGGTAGAAGCTCTGTAAAAATTGTAAAGCTAGGGTGAAGTATGATTGTTAGTCACTAATCTAAAGTGGTGTGTGTTCTGAATTATGCTTCATGAATATATTTTATTTGATGACTGTCTCCATGGCTGAGATGTAATACTCTTTTGAATTCAATAATCAAATATTATTTGGTTTTTTTCATGCACATTTGCTGCTCACATCTGTTATTGCCTTCTATTTTGTGAATAATGTAATTTCTTTAATGAATGTCAGCTACATTTGTTATTTCTTATTGTTCAAGGGATGGTGTAATTTCTTTAACAAATGTAATATGAGTGTTGTGTTTCCATGTGGATCTATAAGAATGGTTATTTGATAAAGCTTTAGTGGTCTTGTTATCACAATGTGATAATATTTTTCAAAGATCTTCAAAACATGTTCAACACTGTAGGATGAAATGTTTGCTATATGACTTTGTAGCCCTCTTCTTGGCATTGGTCAATCTTTATGCATCTTATATTTTCAGTTTGGTCCCAAATCTTAAAATCAATTCAAACCTTTCAATTTTATTTTATGAGTATTGGTATCTATCGTGTTCTCCATGCTAGTTTCTGAAATTCACCCTATGTCATAGCCAATGTTGAGTGATATTTTATGTTTCTTAGCATATTCCTATGAGAGCATCATTTGTTAAGAAATATCCTATTAAGTGTGTGTTTGAATCTTTAGATGTTACTAAAGGATCACCCCCCTAGGTCCTACAGAGCTTGAAGTGCAGGGGAAATTTGTTTCAACCTCATTTCTTGTTAGTTGTCCAAATCCTACACTAGGTCTAAGCATGAAGTGTGGCTTACTTCTAGAATTTAGTGGGTTTGTCGATTTGGATGACCAATAATGCCAAAAATTGAGGACATTGATGACAATGAATTATGGGCACTCAGGGAGACTACCACAAAAAGATAAACAAATTGTTGAAGCATTGAGATCCCTGATTGAATAATTTTGGAAGAATAACACAAAGGTATCTTTGAATCAAAGATATATGGTAAGAAGGAGAATTGGCAGTCAAAACCATGAGTCACATCCAAATAATTTTTTCGATAGGACAAACATAATTTTTTGGTAAATTTCTAAAGATGTATCCTCAAGTTAAAATTTATCAAAGATTTTTTTAAATGCTAAAGCCTTTCTATGTAAAAATAGTCACACACACACACTAATTGTTGTTGTATAGTAAATATTGATTTTTCTAACCATTTTGATGTTTATCTATATATATGTTTAGATTTGCATACTTACAATTTTTTGAAGGATTGTGGCATACATGCCCCACATACATCTTGAAGAGATTGCATATCAATTTTATCTGAACTTGATAGGAAGGTCAATTATTCTACAAGAAGTTATGCTTGGGTGACACATGTTAGCATTGTGGTGGCTTGGAACATATGCCAATATGTGAATATATGGAAAGTACATATGGGATTGGAAATTAACTAGTAGAATTTGGTAAGTTTAGGATAGTGGCCTACAATACAAAAGATGGAAAATAAGTAAAAAGGTGTGATTTGGTTATTCAAAAGATTTCAATGTATCAATTTATGTCTATGTTTTGTGATAGTATAGTGTATAAGTATACAAGGCATACCCATAGAGCTCAAGCTTAGACTTAAAATTCAAGTTATGCAAGGACACATTTCCACTTGGTAGCATTATTTCATTTGTCAAATTTATAAAGAGCTACAATGTATAGCCACAATGTGAGGTACAATCATAATATTAAAACTCCACATAGGTATTTATATTAATGCACATAGCATTCATTCATGCTAGTGAAAATATAAAGGATGATAAAAAGATCATAAGGGAGTATCATTTTTATATTAGTGATGATCACACGCATTCTAAAAATTTAGTTCAAGGTTGCTTTCAGGTGTTCTACCATGATTTGGATAGAAGGGGCATAATATCATTCCATTAGCATATCATATGGTCAAATAATTGTGCATCACAATTCAAGAACCCATGGATGTTCTATTGGTTTAGTAGGATGCATTATATTACATATGTTTAGCATATGTGGAACTTTTGTGAGGCCAAGCATGGAAAGGGGGAGAATGATGGTGCAAGAGCATGTATCAAAAGAGCTATATCACGAGAAGAGTTAAATTATAAAGACAATACAAAGTTGACAGATGTGAAATCAATTGTGAAGTGGTTTAATGTTTTGATGGGTCTAGGTAATGAAGGTAAGTCTTCAATTCATAATACTAAAATAGAAAAATACAAGGATTGTTGTACACTAACAAGATCAAGTGAGCTACACTCTTTCATAAATTCTAATATAGGCTCAAGGAGTATCTATACACAGAAGATGGCATGCTTTTGTTCTTCATGTATTGTTCAAACTTAGAATGAGTGTGAGTCAAAGGAGTGGGTTGATGAATGTTGGTTAAGATTTTTAAGACCACTTGAAACGTATCGAATCCTAATGGAACTACAAATTACATAGATGGAATCATCAGTTGACTTTGATCACATATCAAATCTAGTTCAACTAGGTAATATATCTACTTGCATATTTTTTAAAATTCCTAATGTTATCTTACTTTGTAGTTTTTTTGTAATGTTTACTAAATTCATCTAATTTGATGCACATATCAATGCAGGGCATGTTTATGTAGTTATTGCAGATGAAGACAATTAAGAGGGAACACATTATTACTTGTGTTGTGACAAGTTCAAAAAGAAATCAGAGGCCCCAATTATAGATGGATAAAACATTGAATACCCTACAGGCTCGATGGTTGTCACTATAACATGGCTTAGAAGGTACCAAGTTAATAGTTTTAATGTTTGGTTGTTTCAAGACTTCAAAATACATCGAAAGATTCTTCATTACTCAAACCTTGTCATGGCATCCAATGTTCATTTGATCAAATATGGGGGTAGACCTTTTAACAAGAACTTGTGGAAGGTGTGTGAGTATGACCATGAGGCAATACTTGACACAATAAAGAGTAGAGCAGACCCAGATATTTCATTGGATTAATTTGTAAGTATGTACATTAAATTTGTAAAGTCATGTTACTGATCATTTTTTTGAGGCATTATTTTGTAGATTTAACACAATCCATATGTTTCATTTTTGACATTAATCATGAATAAAATATAAAACTATTTGTGTTTCTATGTTTTCAATATTTCTTTTTATATAAATGTACTATAGATGATAGTTAGACCTTTCGTTGTCACATTTCAGCTTTACTTATGTTTTGGTTCTAAATTTCATATGTCATAGGAAGGAGTTATTGCCCCTCTTTAACTTGAAGTTTCTCATTTTATGTTGTTTCTTTTTTACACATGTACAATGAATAGAGGGCAGATTATATGCATATTTATGGTAGGTCTATGTAAAATGGTACATAGTCGAATTTTTTGTGATAAAAATCACATTCACTTTCTTTTTTTGTGTTTCATTATCAATTCAAAATGAGACCCAAATGAACTAGCAATACCCCTATTGAAAATCTTCATAAAATTCAGTTTGGAAAACATAATAGAAGGGTTACAATGATGGAGATAAATGTCATGACAATGAGATAACCAAAAGGACATAAAGAAAAATATGACTTACACATGCCACTATACAACCAAAAGGTCAATATAACATTGTAGGGAATCATAAGGAAGGCATAGTAGTAGATTTATGAGGAGAAAAGTATTAAGGTTTGATGATAGTTATGAGAGGGAAGTTATATTATAGTTCAAAATAAAAATCTTGAAGATAATTTTTTTCTAAAGAGAAAAATGGTTTTGAAGCACCATTTTAGAACAACTCTTTTATTTTAGAAGCATGCTTCATCTAGTTTTCCACTTTCTTTATCATTTTGAAAACCTTTCCCATTATTTCCTTTAGTGTTTCCAATCCTCATGGTCCTAGAGGGAATTTTAGGAATTTCAAAATAGTATTTTCTAAGATAGCCATTTTTTAATGTAGAAAAGAACCATTTAAACATCCCTAAAATCTTAATTTCACAATTTAAACTATTACACTCTATTAGAATATTTAGAATTTTTAGAAACTTAGTTTCTAGGTTCAATGAGTTAACACTCTTGCATTGAGGTGGGGAGGGTAAATCTTAACTTTTTAACCTACAAAACCTCAACCAAAGGCATTAAAATTTATGGGATAAACTTTCATAGCTCTAGAGCTAAGTTTTTAGTCTCTGGCCATCTCAAAGCCAAATTAACCAAAAAATCATATGGCTAAGAAAATATAGATTGGGGGACCACTCTAAACACATATTGACCCAAGTTCTAAAATCCTTTTCTATTCACCCTATCTTGCATATTATGAATCTCATAAAAAACTAAGAAGAGATCATTTTGGATCATCTTTCTAAAAGTCAAATACATGCACATTTTCCTTCCTAAAAATTTACACAATTAATCATCAAAAAAATTCTTGACGGTTGGAATTTAATATCCAAGAAATCAAAGAAAACTATGATGCTTCTTAATCTATTTTCTTCACTCTTAACAACATGAAGCATATCTAAACAAAGAGAAATGGAAAGGACCTTGGACATAGAAAAAACCTTACTATTGTTTCCTCCTTTGTGTCCATCTCTCTAAATGTGGCTATCCCTTACCTTTTCAAGCATATCCTTCTATGATGGTTTCTCTAATTTTTCACTCCTTTTATGTGAAATAAACTCAGCTCCTTCTTTCATTCACCAATTTCATTACCTTGCAACCGACATTACACTCTCTGCAGCCAACAACTTCCTTCTTATTTTGGCTTGTTATTATAGGGAACTAAATAACCTACTCTCCAATATAAGAAGCCACACACATTGGTACATCACCTTGTATGCCCACAGTTGACAGTAACGCAATCCATCAATCATACAAAATCCCAAAGAAGCAATATACAACATAAAAATTCAACCATAACCAACTCAAAAACCTATTAAATTTAAAATATTATAAAATAGCCAATAGACATATATTTACGACTACAAAAGTTTATATATAAACTATTTAATAACACCTATAAATACTTTTTTCTTTTAAATACAAATAATACAGAACACTATAATAACAATTAAAATACTCACACACCGATTCATCTCCCTGAACTAATTTAACAAACTATTTGTCTCTAAACATATAATGTAAAATTGAAAAAGGTGTAAGAATATGAACTTAGAATATTTAGCCGTGCCATTTACGGAATTTCTGTTTGAGCACTTCGGGTTTTGATGCCAAATAGAAAGCCTGAATCAGCAGCTTGCAATCTGCGACATAGACATGACTTGCCACTAGTGTTTAGTTTGTTATTGACGATATTTCCGACCACTATGATAAGAATCTCTGACTTTTTTGTATTGCTGAAATAAGAATAACAATTCAATGCTTGTCACAGCAGTTTTTTCCAAGTACTTCGCGCCTTGCCAAAGAGTATTCGTCAAGTGAACTTAAAAAAAATAATTCTTATAAAACGGCTAATTTGCTAAAAGTTAATTAGTCAATAGGCTACGTGTATAGTTTTTTTGTATCTGTAAATTATTGTTGAGTCGTCAGAAAACAATTTTTTATTGTGGTTTAATGGTAAACTAGATGTTGCTCAATGATAAAAGTCTACTGAATCTCACTTGATCACATAAAAGCCAAATAAATATTGACGTGACAACTGGATGACAATATTCTATTTCCACATTGCTTTATATTATAAAAATATCTGCAAATACTTCATAATTAGATTCATAATTAGATAATATTTACTTTCTTTAAGGAAAAAATCTAGATTTGTCTATGTTTATTTAATTTCATTGGTGAATTGTTGGCCGTGAATTTTACTTGGCGTGGATTTTCCATGGCGGTGAATTTTCCTTCCATGAACTGCTGGTGAATTGATGCCGTTTAATTTATTATTTATTATCTAGAATTTTCATGCACAAATACATACTCTCTAACATATTAACATACTTATAGTTTTCTATGGTGTAATCCTTGAACCTCCTTTAAATGCAATTTCTATTGAATAGTGTTTTTACATTAACATATTTCTCAATTTCTCAATTAGATAAAATAATTAATATTTATTGAATAGAACTGATTATATTTACAATTATGAATATATAAATATATTTTAATGTTTGAGATCTTTTATAATTAAAAGTTTTCGTTTTGAATTAAATAATGTTCAAATTGGATGTATGTGTGTGCTTATATATTTAAAGATTAACATGCAATAAATTGTTCCATATTACATTTTGATATGTATGGAAAATTAGGAAAGGACTACACACAATTTATTTTATTATAGGGGTGTGTGTAAAGATTAACATGCATAGCAAGTTGCTTGAAATTACATTTCAATATGAATGGAAAATGACTATATACAATTCATCCTATATTAGGTGTTGTATATAACTCTCTTATTTATAATGTGCCAGCTAACTTGGAGTTGATTAATTTGTGATTTGATTTTGTACTTGATAGGAGATCTTTTTATTTTCTCTTAGCATTACATGTGCTTGAGAAGATGGTGACACAATTTGGAAGAGTGTGCTAGAGTAAAGCCTTAAAAATAGATCTTTTAGATGAACATTAGAATTAGAAAGTATAGCTAACGGTTTGAATCTCCATAAATTCAAAAGTATAACATGTGTAACTAAATTGACTACCAAATTATCATATAGGCCCTTTCCAAGTCAAGTTTATTTCCAAGATAAACAATGACCAATTATTATAGGTAACTCTATGGAAATAGACTCTATGGAAATAGTAGATTATTGTCTTTCATGTAATAACAAGTTTACAAGTAATATATTCTTGTGTAAATTTATCCCATAACATTGTCATATCCCAATCTTATCATCATTGATCCCCAAATATGCAATCATAATTCATAGATACTCCATTCATCAACTTTGATTGAATTTGCAGGGGAAAACATGACCCATGCCATTTTTGCAATCATGGATCTTGACTTGAACTTTTCAAATTTAAAATTAATCTCATCAATTTACTCCTAGTAGCCATTGTAAGTCTCATTAGTACATTTATGTTCATTTGAGTATATGTTTATATTTAAAGGCATTATCTCATTTGTATGCAATTATGTTAGAGATCATCTAGGATTTATTAAAGAATAAAAAAAATGAAGAGAATTTATCAAAGAATTACATCACCAGACATCACCCTAGGTCTATTACACATGTTTCCTCAAATTCTTCACTTAAATTCGTAAGCCCAAAACTTCAAGGCATCTAACTAAGAAAAATGTGACACTCACAATTCAATAGACTCCTAAAGGTGCTCATAAATACCATCAATCCATACATAAATTCAAATATCATAATAGAAATGCAAAAAAATTACAACAATCAAATTTTGGCCTAATATATTTTGTGATATAAGTTTAAATCTATAAATTTAGTTTCATAGGAATGGAGATCAAGTCCATGTTTATGGATTTAAACAAGAGAATCACAACACATTTATATATTCTAAGGAACCTAATTGAGTAAATTCCTAAGTAAACTTAGCATATGTGGGGAGTCTATTCCCAACCTTTTCAACATCATTTTCTCTATATACTTAAAATCTAATTAAATATCATAATCAACTTCATTTGATTTCCATATTTGAGTAATATTTTTCATTTCTAGTTCCATATCATTTTCCTATATTATATTTATTTATCACTGTGATTTTATTTATTCACTTAGGAAAATTTATGTGTTAGTATATGTAAGGTATGATTTTACTCTTATAATAGCACGTACCTCTATCTAATTTTGAAATTAATTTATTTTTTACTCACTAATCATTAATTTATTTTCTTTATGTTTTCTCATTACACATAAATAATAATATTTTCTTAGACAATTTAGTAGTTTTAAATAAATTATTCTACTAATATCTATCTTTAACTTAATCTAAGGGTTTCTTTTCATTTATATAGTCAGTATTGATAATTATAATGGTGAAAATGTATCATTGCTGCATTCCTTATTTAAGTTTGTGCATAGTTTGGATCAATATCTTATAGGAGTTTATGGTGAACTCCTCAATGCCCCAAGATCACATGCAAGACAACAATAATATGCAAAAAAGAGACATGGAAAAAATGTCATGATATGATTATGGATGCAAGGTTACTAGATTGAATATATCAATGTACATATTGTTGAGTAAAAGTGATCCTAGATCCAATTAGGATAACTCGGACTATCTCCTTTTCACTGTTAGAGTAAGTAATTTATCTATTTAGTATTCTTAAGTGTACTTAGGTTAATGAGGTTAAACAACATATTGTCTAACTGAATGTGCAACCTTTAGGCCTCTAGAGGTTACCAAGTTTTTTGGTAAACCTCATGTACATACCTTTTGAGGTTGGAAGACTTACCATTTCACCTCAAAGGTCACTCAACAATTGGAAACAAGGTTGATGACTTCATCAAATGGATTGTTGGTTTGCACATTCCAAGTGATCCAAAAGTTCATACCTATAGGACGCTTGTCTTCTCATTTGTGCCACATCATGGGGCAGTTATCAATCCACATGATAGGTGGATTGCCTCTTCCTTACCTATATATGTAAGGCTTCCTCATTTGTACATTTAGAGTAAACTAAATATAATATTTTCATTTTTCATTGTGCTCGTTTCTTATCTCCATGATCTCCTAATCCTTATATGATATCAGAGTTTAGGAAGAGATATTTTTAGGACCAAGGTGAAAAAAATTATATTTTGTTATTTCCATTGTTGTGTGTTAACAATTATGCATAAGCATTTCTAAAAGCATTCCTAGGCGTCATTTGGAGTCAACTTGCACATCTTCTCACAACAAGAAGGAATTGGCCCACCATTCTGCACAAATCAAATTCTACGAGACCTCACAGGCCCATTCTATAGGCTTGAATTGACGAATTTTGGCCAAATTGATGAATTTTGGTCGAATTGAGGCATGATTTCCAATGATTTTTTCACTTCAAAGGGGGTTTACAATCATTGGTTTAGGCGCCACACCATTCTCTATGAAGGCCACGCCAAGATTGGTAGATATCCTTGATAACCTCTATTGACTGTGCATCCCACTTGCAACCACAAATTACTTGATTAGGTGGAGAGTTTTGGAAAAGCCGTGCCCCACATGCCATTTTTTGTGAGGCGGGATTGTTCCACATGTGACGACTTTCATAAACCTACGTTTTCTCTCTCCAT
Organism: Sequoiadendron giganteum; assembly: GCA_007115665.2. Classification (NCBI taxonomy): domain Eukaryota; kingdom Viridiplantae; phylum Streptophyta; class Pinopsida; order Cupressales; family Cupressaceae; genus Sequoiadendron; species Sequoiadendron giganteum. The sequence goes on along the minus strand of CM021103.1, from coordinate 592,273,886 downwards.
TGGCATTCAACTAGTTGCTCGGCTCTGTGGGTGGAAGGATTTGGCGCACAAGAGAGTATATTGACTCTAGCCCTTGGTTAGATGGATTTATAGCCCTTGGTTCTTTCCAACACAAGCGGACTTCAAATCTCCTCAATTTTTTCCTAGTATTTGGTGCAAAATTATTCTTCACAAATTTGAATTTTTTTTTGGAAGAAGGCAATTTCATTTGTAAAGGCAACAATTTTTTTCTGGGTAACTCAGAATTGAGAGTCATTTTTTTGCAAAAGTGTTTTTTTGGCAACACATCTAACAAACATACTATATCTAAAGGGTCAATTTATGTCATGTTTGGACTATTTAAAAAACACTCCTAAAAAATGTCAAATTAAAGGGGGGAAGGAAATAATCAAGGGTGTTTTAATTTTATGTTTTTTTAGGCTTGAAAGTCATATGTCTTCTTAATCCACCTCATGATAATAGATTTGTAAGAACTCGTAATAAAAAATATGCTTGTAAATGCACTCACATAAAGTGCTACAAATTGAATATGTGTTCCATATGGAGGGAATTTGGGAATTTTGTACATACATTGACTTAGAAGTTGTAATGGGGGGTTGTGTAGAGCATTGATTAGCCATCATAGTAGTGGATCATCATGATTCTCACCACATGGTGTGTGTTGCCTTAATTCGCCATCACAAAAATGGATCCTCATGATTCTTTCCTCATTTGTGCGTGCCTTGATGCACACCCTTTTTGAGTTTCTTGTACATCTCTACATTCCTTGCACATTCTTATGCCCAATTTTAATTGGTCTTCTTATTCTCTTAACATTAAGGGCAGACTATGACACTGTTATGCCAATTCTTCTTTCAATGAAGTAGTAGAGGAATCTTCTTTTTGGGAGGTTTCATGAACCTTCCATCTTGATCTCTCATATGGGGGATTATTTCAATAGACCATATTTTGAGATTCTAGTAATCCTAATCATAGTACTATCTATATTTTCAACTTCACAGAGTTTGATTACCTTTGTGTACATGGTTGAGTATTGTTCATATGGTCACTCATGCAATGTTTTGTATCTCTTATCTTGATCTACATTTCTTGGAGGTTCATTCATTCTAGTAGACACCATTTCATCATCGAAAGAGTCTACAATGTCAATATGCTTCAAGAGTTATTCACCATGATGTTCCTATCATAAAGGGACATCTTTATACGAGGTCTTATCCTCCTCTTTCTCTTTTTTGGAGAGGTTTTCTCTTCTCATAGGGTTTTCTCCTTTTTCTCCATTTACGAGAGATTGCTTTGTACATGGGTACCTAACATGGCCTTGTAGTTGGGACCAATTTCTATCTATTTAAACTTTTATGATCTCCCCAAGTATCACTTAAGGGGGGTGTTAGATTGAATAATTTATCTATTCACTATACTTAAGTGTACTTAGGTAGATGAGGTTAGACAACATCTTGTCTAACTAAATGTAGTAAACCTCACATACATAACTTTTGACGTTGGAAGAATTTACATCTCACCTCAAAGGTCTCTCAACACTTGGAATAAAGGTTGATGACTTGGTCAAATAGGTTGTTGGATTGGACATTCCAAGTGATCCAAAGTTTGACACCTATAGGATAGTTGTCTTATCATTTGTGTCTTATCATGGGGCACTTGTCAATCCACATGATAGGTGGATTGCCTCTTCCTTCCCTATATATGAAAGGCTTCTACATTTGTACATTTGGGGCTGACTAAATACAATATTTTCATTGTTCATTGTGCTTGTTTCTTACCTTCATGATCTCCCAATTCATATATTCACTTTGACTCAACATTCAAACATAAACCCACTAAGGTTTGATGATTGGCTTGGTGGTAAAAGGGAGATCCAACCTCATAAGGTTTTTGTTGTATTGAGTTTTGAGGATGGTAAATTTGATGTGTGATTTTACAAGCTTAATTGACATACAATCCTAGATCTAAAAATATAATTTAGCAAGCAGACAAAAATTGAGAGCTATAAAATTAACCTAGATCTGAGAAATGCCAACAATAAGGAATATGCATTGTCAATTGGATCCCAAATGTGTTTTCCTAGGGTGTGATGCACCCTAGAATAGAATCCTTCTTTTTTAGATTTGAAAGTTATGAGATGTGGATTAAGGTCTGCACTTTATTTCCTAATATTGTCACCTGTTGAAACCTCTAGATCTGAATCACACACATAAAAATATGGGAAACAATTCTTTTTTATAGGGGCTTGCCTAGGTCAAACCCAATCTTAGTATTTCTACATCTACATATAACAATTGATGATAATCAAGTGGGCATACCTTGGGTCAGGTAGAGGCAAAAACAATGAAATTTGACTAAAATGATAAATGATAAATGATAACATTACCTTGATGTGAAACCCTTTATGAAGTGATGCCACACAAGTTTCCACAAAATTTGATTGATGGATGCCCTGATTGCTTGATATAGACCTACAAAATGTTAGCTCATCAAGCATAATGGATTGTTTTATCTAGCATATAGAGGATAAGTCAATACATCTTCATCATGTGACATGATTGATCATGATAGCCCCTTGCAAATAATGCTTCATTCTTCTTTATGTCTTGCAAGCTTCAACTTCATTGATGAAAGTGTTGTAATAATGTTTCTAAATCTTCCCTTGAATACTCTTGACTATTTTTTTATCTTCAATTTTTCTCTCCAAAAATTTTGCTAGGATTGAAATGATGAAAGATACTAGTATTTATATGCAATTCTTCTTATTTATCAACAAAAATTACAGATAGTTAAGAAATGAAATTTTATTTTCAAATAATAAAATATAGACATCGACATATTTGAATTTGGTCCCAAAAGAGGCCATCTAGGGAATAGGCTGCCCTAGAATACATCCATTATTTTTGAGGCTTATAGTGTCACTCAAAAAGGTTAAATTATCATTTTTATTTACCTTGATTATTTTTCTAAGGATATTCATAAAAAAATAAATTAAATGCATAATTAGTTCCAAGAACATAGGGGCAAGCAAAACCTAGTGTGAAATTGTCGAGGGTGTGTTGGAACACAACTATCTATTGAGAGGGGGGTGAATCAGTAGAGTTAATAAAACTAGTCCTTTAAATCTCTTTAAACCAAATTAGATGATTATGTAGAGAGACCAATCCCACACAAATTCACATAACACCAAATGTACATGGACAATTGAATATGGGAGAAAACAATGGTGAGAATAGCTCCTTGAGTCTACTACTCAAATCTAGCCTCACAAGAAAAAACTCACTAGTTACAAAATTTAAGGGAAAATCCCTAATGAGACACCAATCCCTTAATTCAAGATCACCAATTCTAAGGAGATACCAATCTGCTAGTTGAGCCCCAACTCAGTAATCTAATGGAACCAACCAATCAGAAAAAAAAAGGAGCTACAACTCCAAATTACATAAATGATCAACTAAATCAAATTCTTTTTTGCAAGTCCAATCTGCAACTATACATTTTCTTCTTCTCTGCTCTATTTTTATTTTCAAAACAAGCTTTGTTCTTTGATACTATAGGAACATTTCTTCTATCTTTGCTACTTCTACAATCTCAACAACTCATCCCTCTCTCTTCTCTTACTATACTTCAACTTTGCTAAACATTTCTATTATTAATTTGAGATGGATACACACTTCATACTTTGTTGTAACTTTCTATGTCTCTGAGTGTTTTTAACTCTTCGTGTTATCATGAAGCTCATTTTTGAATTTTAGGTCTTCATTTTATATTCCTTATTCCACTGCTTGTCTACTCTCTATCAAAACCCTAACCCTAGCTTTGATATGTAGTTTTGAAGCATAATAAATTCTTGTTCTACACAGTTTAAATTGTATCTAATCTTCAAACCACTAGAAATTCTATGATGTTTCTTGTCCAATAGAATCTCGATCATTTTTTGTTGTGTGCATATCTCATTTCTTTTACTCTTTGTCGAGTTCCACCACCTAACCATTGAAACCACCACCTGTCCATTGTAATGTTTCAAATTTGAATGTTGACCTTTAATATTTGTCTTCATGCCATTATTTGATGGTCCTAGTTGATAGGCTTCAACTTTAGAACATAGTCTTTTGACCATATTTCATTTAAATATATGTTATCGATCTTTATCACATTCCTTATGCTTGTCACAACTTTTTTGGCACTTAAGAAATCATTTTTGTGATGTATTAAACATGAGTGATGCAATATAAACTTGCCACCTATTTTATTGAAATCACACTCCACTTCCTATCGCACCTCACAAATCTGCTATGTATATGAAGGATTGAAAACATGATACAAAGAACTCATGTGTTGTAATAAGGAGTCACCATTTGTCTGAGTCGACATCCCATGTACATATGTCATCTTTTTGCATATCACAAATATGACTCAGTCTTCTTGATTCACAACTGTGATATGAAGCAATTATGTGATGCAATTAGATATCACCGTTTGTCATTGTGATATCACATTCCACTACCATTTCATATTGCTCTTTTCTTAGTGTAATGTAATTCACAATAGTGATGTGAATTACCTATGCGATGTAATCAAAATTGTACATCTATTTTTTGAGGACACTTGTCATTATGCCGCACTCCCGCATGACTAAGCTGAGGACCCACCATACTCTATATGGGCTAGAAAGATGTTGCCATTTGTCCCTTCTAACATCATACACCACTTTCCATCACTTGCCACTATTTTTTTGTCCCACTAGACACATGGCTAAATCCTGCACTTTCATGAAAAAAAGGGTCGGGCCAACAACAAGTCTTACGGGATGGAAGGGAATAAAGTATAAATCTTTAGACTTAGTAGATATTCAAGCTCTTCCTAGCCGATAAATATTACATTAAGGGGATAGTTAATACATTAATTTCAAGGCTTATCATAACTTAAGTAACCAACAACCGATGATATCTAGTCAACGTTCAAACATAAATTGTGTGAAGGTGCCATGACTAAAAACACCAACTTTGCATTTAGCTATTGGATGTTGAGGTTCACCCTTCCATCATACCACTTTCTTTTTGGTAAGGTATAAGCCTTATCTCTAACTTGTGAAGCTTGAAACCATTTTGGGGCTCGAGGTTCAAGGTTTCTTCATACCTTTTTCTTAACCTTAAGTTAAGACCTAAGCCTTAATTTTGATGTCTGATGCCTGATGCCTTGTTAGACTTAACACATCCCTTCGTCGATTCCTTGAGGCATTCGGTATGAGGTATGATTGAAGCTCAAAGCCCAAAAAACTTTCAGACCAGACTCAAAGTTGATTAACACTTTTCTGCTTTGGAAAGTGATTAGAGGTAAGCCCAAGACCCAAAGTCCAGACTTCTTCAAATCTCGAAGGCTTGCTCCAATGACACCATCAGGTTAATGGGTCTCTCTTTTTTCCATCCTTATGAAGCCATTTTGACATTAATGATATATTTTGGCATCAATGACAACATTATGCCAATATCGTGACAATTTTTGATACTACATTTAGCCCCCACTTTACTGAGAGTATGATCTTACATTTATACTCACACTAGATTAATAACTAAGGTCAAGAGAGATTCAATTATCCAAATATTGGAGAGATAAGATAACATTAAATCTAGGGGATGCACTAGCCCCTCATATTCAACATCCTATCATAAAATAATATATTGACAAAGGAACACACACCAAAAGTGCAATGCAACATGAAAAATATGAATCATAAACAATGAAGACACACAGCATAAAAACACAATGCAAACATGAGGTGAATAGATAGAAAAAATGTACAATAAACATACACTAAACATAAACACAAGGGTTAGTACTAAAGGGATTCGAGTCACTAAGGTAAAGAGACCTATGTTTGAAACTTGTTTAATATACCAAATGCCATCCATCAAATGTGTTGGTTAAAAAAAATTATGCTCTCATAAGGATGTAAAATCACTCATGAAATATATGGCTCCACTAGAAAGAAAGGTGTTTTATGCTATGTAGCCTTGTAAAAATGTTCGAGTTCATGAATTAGAAATTTTTGTTATGCCAAATTTATTGACTATTTTTCCAATCAAACTTTATGGAGCACAAAAAAAATTAACATCGCAAGGGATAAATCAATCCTCAATTCCATAAGGGACGAATTAGTAACCATTCCTCAAGGGAATTGTTGATCATAAAAGCTTACACCTCTCTAATAGTCTTATGTGAAATTCAGTGAGTGGGGGACAACATGTGTCTCACTAAGTACCTCCGAGATTTTTATAGAAAGTCAACTCTTCTCAAGTTTGGGAAAAGGGAAAAAGAAATGCAAACAAAAAAACATGAAAGATGGTGATGTGCCAATTCTTTTACAACATTTCAAAATCACAAACCTCCCTCTATGAATGATATGCTAGACACAAAACATCACTTCCCTTCATTGGCAGGAAGAGAACGAATAATAGAGGCTCGATACAAGCACAAATGCATTCATGCAATCAACCCTTAGGAAATGCATATTAAGATCTGAATCAAGCATAGAAGTTCCAGAACTAACAAAAAAACATTCTAAAAGCAAGATAAACTTCCCCTCCTAATATAGCATATTATGAAAGAAACGATAAGCTTACAAAGAAAACAGAGAATTCTAATGACATAGTCCAATTTCTAAAGTTTATGATTCATTCATATACAAAAATAGCATAGAAGTCAGATAATAAAAACTATTTCGATTAGCAAGACATAGTGTTCTATTCTGGATACATATAATAATAAAAAATATTGAAAGAGACCATATCATGCATAGTTTCAAGTATTGTTTAGAATAACCTATACTTCAAATTCAAATGAACTTTAAAACAAAGATCATATTCCATTTCGATAATAGTTTGATCATAAAATATACATAACATGCCAAAGTGAAGTAGTCTTCTATAAAATTTTAAAAATAAATCCCTCTACTAGCTAAAAAGCTAAAAAATAATTTTCCAACAAGAAAGCTTTTTGGAACCCTTGCTTCATGCTCGCCACTTCCAATATATAGCCACCTCATAAGAGAAAACACTGAACTTTCCTAGAAATAATGACTGCCAGATGTCCAAACCTGATAGCCTGAGAGTTTTCCTTTAGATATTTTCTAGCTACCATATTTATGTCACTTAGATATTTCAAAAGGATCAGCCCTTGTAATTTCTTTGATCCCAAAAGATAGTCTGCAGTTAGTACTATCGATCACCCAGGTGGACTCGACAACACTGCCTCATATCTTCTTGTTGACCAGAAGTACAATACATTCTGTCGGACTTCAAGTCAAACATTCCTTTGTTGGGCTACAACATGAAGGGGTGGCATATCACATAGGTGGACAAATTCTCCTCCATAAAAAGTGAGAATAATAAAATGCCCACCGGATCGACATGTGATCCATTTTATGACAAAAGAGACAATACTCACTGAGAGATGTGCAACCACCATGTGGCACGTTGTGCATCTATTTGGAAATACAAACTCCTCGCAGTAGGATCATCCTAAAGAAAAAATAAAGATGAAAGATAAAAACACACAAAGGAAAAAATTTCTTCATAATTCTGGCGACTCATAAGGGGCCTTTGTTTACAAAGGTTCGAACCAAGACCTCTAGTTATTCTTGGAGTTTGAGGAAGGTGGAATGCAGCATCTCCTAGTCTATGTCACTTGGTCAATTAAGGTTACTAAATGCCTTACATGCCTGATCCATTTCAAAGACCTCCTTGAAAGAAAAAAATCCCCATCTCACTGAAACGACGTCCAAGTGATAATAGAGGTGTGATACCTAAAGGATCTCACTATCAATGTCATTTGTTGTTGGGGCTGAGCTTGGGCTTAGAAGATCTGGAGGAGTTTGACTCCTGCTTTGGACTTCACCTGTAATCTACTCGACTGAAAATACATCCCCATTTTCTAAAAAGAAAGGAGGCAACCCATAACTGTATAAGATCCTAAAATCCTTCTTCATTTCATCGATCCTTTTATTTAAAATTTCTTGATTGTTCTTGGGCTTGGATGCCACCTTATGACAATAGATGAATTTGTTTACTTTACTAGAGGCTTCCCTACGATCCATTATTCTCACACCTTTCAGGGCCTCATTTGTTGCCATACAAAGCTTGGAGATCAAATTATGGGATTCGACTAGTTGGGGAGTGTACTCTTGAAGGGTTTGATCAGCCATTAGGCCCACTCTTTCCTTTATTTCTCAGTCATTGCTTAAGAATTGTAAAGCTGGTTTTAGGATGACGAGTGAAATAATGATTCGCTCGTAGTAAGTAGATACCGACCTTTTCTGTATAGGAAGGGTTGCAAATTTCTATGCAATGGTTAGCTCCTCCTGTATCTGAGCCTCCTTCTCTTTCAATCTTTGTTCCAACTGGTCTCTCTTATCGAGGGATTCTCCTAGTTTTGCCACCATATTTTGGGTTTCTTGAATTCGAGCATGTAAAATAGCCTTGACTTCTTGCTTATCACTTCTTAGTTCTCAATTTCCTGTCGGGCCTTTTGGATCTTGTCAGAAGCCTGAGCTCGGATTCCATCTAACTCCTTCCTTACATCTTCCTGAACATGTTGGTGCTCCTTAATAGGCTGATGCTCAGCTGCGACTTCTCTCTTCAATCTATCAATCTCAGCCTAGAGCTGGATCCGCTCATCTTGGAGCACTTCAAGAGATCCTGCCACTTCATTTTGTTGGTCTTGTACATGCAATATGCGGGTCATCTCCTCATTTTGGCCCTTGAGCTCCGACTGCAGATGGTTCACTATTTCTTTCACATTTGCTAGTTCACCCTCACACTTTCTCAACTTCTAATCAAGCCTCTCATAGTCTGTATATACCACCTTCTAAGTGGTCTTTGTCAAATTCACCTTGTCGCAAGGGAAAATTTCATTCAAATCTAGACCTACTACTTGGATATCATAATCCTCCAGGTGCATCTGCTCCTCTAGTCAGGCTGTGAGTGGCTTTATGGTAGTGATCCATAGAGAATTTTTATCTTCATTAAAACACATTTGAATCTTCTTAGAGGTTGGCATCTCAAAATTATTTTCCCTTCTTTTCTGCTTTCTATTTTGTTGGACCTGCCTAGTTGCATCAAAATGCTTCTAAAGCATTTGTGGGGTATCAATACTCTATGCTGCCATAGAAGCACCAGGAGGGAAACTGAAAAGGTAACATATAGGGATATTTTGGATGTATGGGCATCTGGGGAGGAAAATGGAAGAGTAATCATTGAGAATGGCGGGATGCCAAATTGGGATTGGGAGCTTGGAGTACCGATTGGAGTAAAAAATGTAACAGATGGGCAGGAAACTTTTGTCCAACTATAGACAAGCCCGAGGGAATAGGTAGCATGGGTGACTCAAATTTGTCTATGGGCGGCCTAGATAGGGCGATTAGAGATTCAATGGTTGCCGCAACAGATACTATTTTCTCGGCATGTGGTGACACATTAAAAATTGCAGGGGGCTCATTTCACACTAATAACTTTGGGTTCGAAGGTGGAGGATTCTCATCAACAGGTGGAGGCAAAGGTTTGACCAAAGATGCATTAGGAGGGAGAAGAGGGGGAGAAAGACTTACCTAAATCATGATAGTCCAAACACTGTGGGGAGTGGACTTTCCTTCTTCCTCATTTCCGATTGCTACATCAGACATGTCAAGATCTTAGACTCACCATAATTTTGTTCATCCTGAATTGGAATGTTTTGAATCTTTTGCTGATGATCTAGCTAAAGCCTAGCCTTTGTGTTCCGTAATTGATCCTCTCAGAGACCGTTAGGTCCTCTTTCCTTTGCTTCAAACACTGGCGGAAGACACAACCTACGAATCCCTTTTTTGCTTAGAACTCTTCCCCTTGTCGGACTCTTGTGGGTAGGGAGTATGGCATGGAAGTTGTTCCTCAGTTAATTCATGGCTGGACTCTAGATTGTTGTTATCAGAATCAACCTCTTTGTCAGAAATATCCTCAAATTGTTCATCATATGGCTAAAAATGCTCAAGATGCCTTTGGGTACTCCCCATTTCTTGTCGAAATCTCTAGAAGTCTGCCATTTCACATTCCGACCATTCTTGCCACTTCATTTGGTTCCTTAAGGTCTTTCTTATCAGAATCTCCCTCTAATATCTTGCTTGTGGAGTATAGAAATTCAACCACCTCGGCCTCTTCATGGGTATGAGGGCCAGGTCGACATACAAATCTGGTCTTTGCTGTGTCAGGTTTCTCTTAGATTCTACATATTTCCACACCTCATGCTTTACAGGAAGTTGTCTCAATAGATTATAATCCTAGTCGTCGCATATAAGGACTAAGCCTAGAGCCACCAATAAGTTGGTTAGTTCACTTTGCGCTTTATGCTTCTTGAACACTACCCTGCCATTTGCAATACAAAGGGGAAGTGAAAATAACTTTGTTTTGTTCCTTCCTGTGCCATATGCATTGTTGACAAGAGTTTCCTATTGGAATGCCCCCAACTCGAAGACTTGATCCATTACAAATATTGGGAGTCAGAAAGGCTCCCCAATAAAACCATGATACTTGATAAATGTAAAATCCTCCCCAAAGAAATAATCCACCTGGGGTGATGAATTCCCAATCCACAACAAAGACTCAAGAGACAAGCGGTCACTAGGTCAAGGTAATAACTCCTGTAACACTGGTCTTAGAAAAATGTGTACAAACCCATAATAACTACTTGTCCTTGATAGGTCATCGGTCCATACAAAAATTGGTTGAATTAAACCCTCTTCATCTACCCTAGATATAGGCAAATTTCTTTCTAAAAATCTGAAATTTTGATGTACGATCAAATGAACCAAGAAAGAAGAGTACCTAAATTTGTATTCAGCCTAGTAATTTTTTAGCTAAATCAACATATTGGCAGCTATGACATCAGAAAAGTCAAAATACCTCTATTCCCGCTCATGCTTGAGTATCAAAGTGAGGGCCATTTGAAAAGAGTGAACCTCCTCATCACTATCCAGACTGAAAACCAAAGCTATCATTGAAAACAAATCCTATGTTGTCTGGGAACACCTTTAATGCCAAGGGAAAAAAAAATACGGCCTCTAGTTGGCTTATCCCCTATTTCACATTTATAGAAATTTTCCCTTTCATTTGATTCTTCCGAATAGGTCTCGATATCTTTTTTGATGAACATCTCAATATACTAGTTGTAGGGGATGCACAAAATTTCTCGTATAGCCTGAGTAGAGATTACTACATTTATCCTATTGCATGCTATGGTCCTAGTTCTTTCATCAAATCTCTTGGGACATGCATCTACCAGCTTTGGGCATGGATGTACGACATGTATCATAAACTGTGGCAACCCACAGTTCCAAAGCCAAGAGACGAAATTATCAGTGTTGTAATCTCTCATCCTTTGAAAAGCTCCTTCTCTTAGATTTTTAGGGTTCTTGGCCAGCCTGGGGTTGAAGATATTATTAGCAACATCTCACACTACTTCCCTTTTTACACCCTTTTGTACCAACACCCTTTTACAAAACTCGAAAGGACGCTCCTCAAGTACTAGGGCATTTGCAAATAATTTTTGCCCAAAAAGATTGGCGAAAGCTGGCCTCGTTGGTGCAAATTGAGCTCTTCTTCCAGTTGTTGTGGGTTCTACAATGGCTACCTCAAAGATTGCAAATATTTTTCTAAAATAGCCACTTCTTGTTCATTTCTTTTGAAAACAATTACTTTTTAGGTCATTAATTCTCTAGGAAGTACATGTAGTTAAGGCAATTTCATTACTATTGGTCTATCAAATGTTGCCACTGAGGCAATACATGTGGGAAGAGGATCCGTATCTCTCAGGAATGCCAAAATCCTACAAGAATGGATTTAGTACATTCCTTTTCACCACCTCTTTCATAGAATTAACTCGTTGCCTCGAAGAGAGTTCCATTAGTTATGTCAATCTCTGTTTAGCAATACGAAGTATGCTCGAAAAGACTTGCTCATTAATTTGTTAGGCATTAACACATTAATCCCTATCTTTTCACTAATGCAAGCTGGTCGGTGTTGAAAATTAGCTCATACGGGCATTTACTCCCAACATCTAAACATTAATTTTCAATGTTGTGACAGATTTTCTGTAAGATCTAATTCTCTATTTATCCATTGCCTCAACATTTCTTGTTACCGTCCAACCAAAAATAGAACTTCCACTATTTAGTCATTTTGACACCTCTTTTCTATAAGTAGCTATACCACCTTGTGGTCATATTCATTCCAAAAGTAAAACTTTGGAGTTTAGCTATCTTCTTTTATTTGTTATATTGCCTTTTCTTTTCTATTCCAACCATGATTGTTGGTCTAGGTACTCCCATCAGTCTTCTCCCACACAGGCCATAGTATGCCTTCACTGGGGAGGTTACAGGTGAGAGAATTAAGTGCCTGGTAAAGAAATGTGACCGTCTAGGGGTAATTTCCTTTCGGTGGGTCGTGGGTATGGACTTTATCGAGGATGAAAACTAGATGTGCACCAAATGCAACATCCTATCTCAGTTTGTGGCCTCTCTGTTGGACTTGAACATTGCCAAGACCAAAATAGTTGAGCTCTTTCGCCACATGTTTGAAATTTCTCTACTGGAGGGGCTTGGTGAAATAGTGCAAGTCACTATCCCTAGCATCGGCATTCCTACCACAATGGACCTTCGTAGGTTCATTGAACGTGGCATGGATGTGCCTTGGCTTTCTTTCCTTAGTGAATTTCACACCATGGACCTAAATAGCCACCGCGCCTTGGCTCTTCCTGTTGCTACCTACCTCCTTCGGGAGTATGGTGTGGACAAGGCTCCTACCCAGTATGACTTCAAAAAGTAGTTTGAGCTCGTCGTCTTCGATCATGTGGAATGAGGTCATGGTTCATGAATTATATCCTTGTTGTGTGTAAAGAAAAAGAAGAAGAAGAAAAATAAAAAATGACATGGGAAACAATCCCTTATAATGATAGATAGAGGCCTTTCCTTTTGTTATTTTTTTTGTAAAAATAACTCAATTATGTCCCCTTTTTGCATTTTGCTTGAATACCCACTTTTGGGTTTTGCTCAAATAGAGATTTTTTGTTAAAATCTGAGCCTCATGCTACCTAATACTATAAATTTGATGAAAATATAATATAATAGCTTTTCATACTTCTTTTATTCTTCCACTTATTTTTCTAAACTAAAACTAAAAAAATGTTTTTTACAAAATTTACATATAGTACATGTCTATGAACAATTCTTAAAGAAAAATGTCATACTTTAATGGAATAGTTTTAGATGAATACCATTCACTAGTATCCCCAATGGATTACCTTCCATATCTTCTACCTCATAGGAATTATTTTCTTTACACACACTGATTCAGAAGGGACCCTTCCACAGTGCTTCAAATTTGTTATGTTGTCCTGGTTTCACGGAGTGCTCATCATATTTTAGCACTAAGCTCCCCTCCTGAAAATATGGGTTGGAAGCCTTTTTGTCAAACCAATGTTTGACTATTTGCTAGTGGCTGATCATGGCCTCGAAAGCTTTCTCTATGTTTTCTTCCAGCTCTAGAAGTTTTGCTATTTGTACCTCCATTGTGTTGTTTTCCTCTATTTCTAGGGCTTTCAGTAATTGTAATGCGAGTAACTCCATAGAAATAGGCAGAACTACCTCCTTACCATATACTAACTCATAAGAGACATTTTCAAGATTTTTTTTGGTGTAATTTGATCTGCCTAGAGGGCGAACCACAAATGTTCATGCCATTCCCTTTGTCGTTCCGACCCGATATGTTTGATTAACCTAATTACGTTTTTATTTGTTGATTATGCTAGACCATTTCCCTGTGGGTAATAATTTGAAGAGGTTTTGAGAAAAATCCCATTTCTGATGGAAAAATCTGATACCTTCAACCCTACGAAGGCCCTAGCATTGTCGAATATGATGGTCTTTGGTGAACCAAACCTGGTGACCAACCCTTCTAGAAAGTTAACATTCTTGCCCTCTGTAGCACCTTTCAGGGAGACAGCTTCAGTCCATCTTGTAAAATAATCAGTCACCGTGAGAATCCATTTGTGACCAACACTAGAGATAGGATTTATCATCCCAATAAAATCCAAACCCCATTGAGCAAAGGGTTCCTCAGTTACAATGGGACTCAAAGGTATAGCATAATTTTTTCTCTTTCTAACAAAGAATTGGCACTAGGTGCATTTCTGTACCAGATGATGTGCTTCTGAAAACATTAAGGGCCAATAATATCCTTCTTGCATAATTTTAGAGTGGTGGTTTTAGCAGAAAAATGCCCTCCCAGAGGGCTACTATGAAATTATGTCAGAATGTTATCTGAATGATTTTTATCTAGACATTAGAGTAATACTCCATCATAGTTTGTTTTGAATAAAATCCCCTCAACCAATACATACCTGGTACCCTATAGTCAATAGTATCTCCATTTGTGAAGAGAAAGGTTTGTTAGGTAATATCCCTTCTGCATGTATAATGTTCGATCCATTACCTATGACTCTTTAGATTAGAACTGGTTGGAAAAAACTTGATCAATCTCTTTGTCGGATTTTGAAACTGACTCCTATGCAATATATTCGCATAGGCCTCTTCCTTGCATGAACTTGGTTGGCCTGATGTCCACATCATATTCTAGGATTTTGGTGATCCAATTAGCTCTTTCTTTGGTTATCTCTCCCTTTATGATATATTCCCTTACACTTGGGTGAGCAATTGAAATAGTGATCTTGTTAGCCGACACTAGGTGTCATAACTTTTTGAGACTCTTGATAATGGAAACCACCTATTTTTATTCAAAATTATACTTGGTGTCATAGCCTTTTAGAGTTCGTGAATGGAAAGCAATCAAATGCTCTCCATTCTCTTTTTCGTCCTTTTGAGTGAGCACAGATGCTATACTATTCTCTCTATTATATACATATAGCATAAAATCCTTAGAGAAGTCTGGATTGGCCAATACTAGAGAAACATAAATAGCCTTCTTTATTTGTTCGAAATATTCCTTGCCTTCGAGGGTCCATTTGAAATTCATGTTGTTTTTAAGCATCAAGGTAATGGGCCTAGTGATGCCTGCAAAGTCGGAGATGAAACGACTGACAAAATCGATCTTCCCTAAGAAAGATTGTAATCCCTTTTGATTTACTAGCAAAGGAAAATCTAATATGGATTTAACTCTTTCAAAGTCTATTGCAATCCCCTCCTTGGACATGAAAAACCCAGGAATTTTACCTTGAGGGACTCCAAAAACACATTTTTTGGGATTTAAGGAAATCCCAAACTTTTGGCATCTCTGAAAGATCTACTCTAAATGTTCAAAATGATCAACTTCCACCTTTGAAAAGATGGTCAGGTCATCCAGGTAAATTAGAATAATTGAATTAATTAACCCTCCAAAAGCAATGTCCATGGCCCGCTGAAAGGTCGCACCAACATTTGAGAGTCTGAAATGTATTTTTGCATATGTGAATGTGCCCCAGTTAGTGGTGAATGATATCTTATGTTGATCACTCTCCTTGAAAAGTACCTGATTGTACCCCAAAAAACTGTCGAGTAATGAGAACATCTCAAACTCGACCACTATTTGCAAGATCTGCTCAATTGACAGCAAAGGGTAATGATCCTTTAGTGAGGCCCTATTTAAGTCCTAAAAATCCACACAAAGCCTGATGTCACCATTCTTCTTCCAAAATGGTACCATATTAGACACCCAATTTGAGTTTTTAATTGGATAAATGATTTAGGATTCAATCAATTTGGTGAGCTCTTGAGCCATCAATGCTTCGACCTTCAGGTTAACAGGCCTTTTTTTTTGTCAGACGGGATTCAATCCCTCTACCAAGTTGATGGTATGTTGAATTATACTAGCGTCATACCCTCTGAGATCATCATAAGTCCATGTTATAACCCCTTCATACTTGGAACATAGATTCTTCAGTCTTTCTCTATCCTCCCACTGTACATCTCTCCCGACTTTCAGCTTTATGTCATTTCTAACTTCTAGCTCTTCGTAATCCTTTTCATCGACTATGAACCATTGCTTTTCATTCCTAACATCTTCACAATCAAAAATATTCTCGAGGGAAACCAAACCTCGAGACAATTTATTTCCTTTTATTTGAATGCCCTGCACCTCGGGTGGTTGAAAATTTGATTTTGAACGGTCTACAGGTCATTCGGACCTCTAAACAAAATCGGCTATCTGGGCATCATCCTCAAATCCTTGCCAATTTATTTCATTGTCAAGGATTGATGGTTGGACAACCATATGGATGGAACTTTTCTTAGAGTCGGGAAGAGGCTCAAACTGTGACCCGATAGAAGCCATCTGACCCACTGCAAGATTCAAGGACTGAGGGATAGCTTGTACATTAAAAGCCTTGAAACCTTCAATCAGGTCCCATATCTAATGCCTATAGGCCTTCATCTTGGTGTTTTTTTCCATTACTTGGCCACAGACTTGGATTACTATTAGCTTAGAATATATGAATACTTGCAATTTCTTCACACCCATCTACTTGGTAAGGAGAAGGTCATGGATTAAGGATTCATACTTTGCATCATTATTTGAGCATGGAAAGTGGAAATGATAGGCTTAAAGGGTCTCAAATCCTATCAGAGAGGACAATTAGATTCCTCCTCTACAACCGGTTTTTCATTTAGCACCATCAAAATACATGGTCCACAGGCGATTATCCATTGGATCATTATAACTTACTCGATCTTCCATCAACCTCGGATGGACCATGTCATCATCAAATATGACATAAGTACCCAATCCCATGGCATGAAATTTTTTGAATGGATTAGAATCGATCAACTGGTTGAGGAGGATCTCCTCTTTGGGAGTCTGTTCACTCATATCCTCTTCATATTCTATCATTTCATAGCAATACCCTTCTTGTTTAGAAAAAGAAGTATGTGCAACTTCAAAATAGAGAATAACATTATCTGCTATGTGCTCAAGATGTAGAGATTCTAAAATAATTTTCATCTTTGCCCCATACTTAGTTCTTAGTATTAGGTGAGACCAATCTAGTGCTAGATATCCGCCCAGCTTTGCAGTGAAATCTCAAGAGAGACACATTTTGAAGACCAGAGGGATGTCAACTATTACTACCTATTGTGAGACTGTCTAACTCAGACATGAAAAAAGAGTTAAGGATAAATATTTTATCCAGCCAACCGACAAAACCTTCTTCCTATCCAATTGCATGAACCCTTTTTCCAAAGGTTCATACTTAAGCATTAAAGCATCAACCACTTGATTTGGCATGACCATTGTACTAGCTCCTGAATCAATCATATTATTATACAAAAGGTTATCCCCCACAATTAAATTTAAAAAAAAAGGAGTGTGCTTTGGCTTACTTACCTCTGCCACTTCTTCTTTTTCTGAATCATTCACATAGGCTACCATCTTTGGATTTGGAGGATTTGACATGGGGATTTCTACTTCATTCATATTACATTGCAAGATTTCCTCTACGTGCAACTTTGGCTCTTCATTCCTAAGTGCTCCTTCAAGCAATGACCTTTGCTTAGGGATTGATATCACATCCCATAGAGAAACATTGGCAGGCACTTTCTTCATCTACTCCACTATGTTAAGCATTCTGACCGGTTGAACCTTGGGTCTGAATGACAGAATCTCTCTGAGCTTCTGTAGAGGGTGCTCTATTGTCAACGGATTGTATGTTTTTTCAAGCACTCTATCAGGCATTGGTAAAATATGTCATTGCACACCTAGTTGAATAGTTGACCAATCAGCAAGCTGAGACCATTTTCTTTCAGATAGTGGAAGCAAATGAGGTTGGGAATGAGGGAGAGGCTACAACACATATTTCCTAGTGAGTCTTCTCTTAGATCTGGTATTGTAATCCAACTATAGCCTTGAAGCATTGGTTTTTGGGGCATCGTTTGCAAAAATTGAATCCTACTCTTCCATCCAAGAGAAAAGCATCTAATTGGGTGATATGTCCAGCTCTTGCTCCATGGACATGCCTTGCATTTGTACTCTAAATCAAGAATTCTCCATCTCAAGAGATTCATACTCTTCTATGCTAGGTTGTATGTCTTTACTTCTTTTCTCTGCTATTTTCTACTGCAAGTTTCCTCTAGAACAATCCTAAGGCATGTGACTATCATTGCAAGGAAAACACCACACGTTCTCATCATCCACCAAGTTTTTTTTGTTTTGGAATCAACTACTTTCCCAAGCTATCTTTAACTTTTTGCAGCGGCATAGTGACCAAGACTATTTGGTTGGCAGCTGTGGATTGCTGGCCTCCCCAACCCAAAGGTCCTTGATATGTGCTTTTCTGATTCTATTGATAGAAGGTCTACCCCCTTGGTATATCTAGTTTTCTTGTTTCAGAGGTTCCACCTATTGTTGCTTAATGAGGACTAACTCATTAGCAAAAGATCACATCAAGCTTTTCATATCATTAAGGTCGACCATGGCAGAAGAAGAAATGGATGTACCTGACTACGTGTTAGGGTATATGTACATAGACTGAGGTGGAGTTGAGCTTGATGTATGGGTCACTAGAGTTCTTGGAGAAGACTCTTATTGGAATGGGACATTAGAGATCTCAGGAAAGACAGACATCAGAAGTCATGGTAGAAGTTTCTCCACGTCTATCAAACTATTCCCTGCTCAGATGGCTAGGTCATAGGTGTCAGGTAGAGTGTCTCCTCCCATAGAAGTTATCTGGATCATGATGTTTGAATTGATGGCTTTTAGAAAAAACATAAAGGCCATAGTAGTAGGGGGTCATGCAGTTATTAGAATTCTCTGCCAAGTTTTGTTAAACCTAGTATGAAAGTCACTCATGGCTTCCTACGGGGCTCTTTTTATGGTGATCAGTTGGTGCAATAGTGAGGAACAATCTCCCTTCTCCAAAAAACACTCAAAAAGTTTCTTCCTGAGCTCATCCCACAAAGTGATAGAACCTAAAGTTAAAGATCTACACCATTCTTGAGCCTTCCCTTTGAAAGAAGCAAGTAGGAATCTCATGGAAATATTTTCCTCGATGATATTGTGCACCCTACATACCTCTGCTACATCTTGAAGGTGTTCAAAAGTATTTTTACAATCTTCTCCCAAATTTTTTGGAATAGACTTGACGGCATTAGCAAGTATGGTGGGCTAGACATCGGGTGGAGCTGGCGGCTACAGTGGGCTGCCACTGTCCCAGGTTATAAAGTTTCTAGGAGCAGGAGGGGGTATATGGGCCATAAAAAAAATATTCTTATGAATTGGATATATTGGTATTCTTATCTAAAAACTTTGGCCTTCAGGTGGAGTATTCAAAGCTCTAAATTTTGGACTCCTACTTCTCACTCTTCCACTTCTCATAGGTGATACAAAAAATACGGTTCTTCTTCTCCTAGGTAATGAAGTTGGTATTTGGGAGTACTTAAAATTACCCTTCGATGATGCTCTTGTTTGAACCCTAGGCATGGAACTTTCAATTTCTTTCCTCTTGTCTACTTTAGAGATATTTTTGACTTCTAATCAAGTGATTGTGGGTTTGAGTCCCACCAGGCATGCTAGAAAAAGAACTATTGATCATAAAATCTTGTGCCTCTCTAATAGTCTTATGCAAAATTCAGCGAGTGGGGGACAACATGCATCTCACTGAATACTACCAAGATTTTTATAGAAAGCCGACTCTTCTCTATGTTTAGGAAAATGGAAAAATAAATGCAAACATAAAAACATGAAAGATGGTGATACGTCAATTCTTTTACAACATTTTAAAATCACAAACTTCCCTCTATGAATTATATGTTAGACACAAAACATCACTTCCCTTGATTGGCAGGAAGAGAATGAAAAATAGAGGCTCGATATAGGAACATATGCAATCATTCAATCACCCCTTAGGAAATGCATATTAAGATCTGAATCAAGCATAAAATTTCTAGACCTAACAGAAAAACATTCTAAAAGAAAGACAAACTCTCCCTCCTAAATGACATATTATGAAAGAAATGACAAGCTTACAAAGAAAACAGAGAAGTCTAATGATATATTCCAGTTTCTAAAGTTTATGATTCATTCATATACACAAACAACATAAAATTTTGATAATCAAAACTATTCAAATTAGCAAGACATAGTGTTCTATTTTGGATATAGATAAAATAACAAATATTGAAAGAGACCATATCATGCACAGTTTCAAGTATTTTTTAAAATAATCTGTACTTCAAATTCAAATGAACTTAAAAAAAAAGATCGGATTCCAATCCGATAATAGTTTGATCATAAAATAGACATAACATGCTAGAGTTAACCAGTCTTTTATAAAATTTTAAAAAGAAATTCCACTACTAGCTAAAAAAATAAAAAATACTTTCCCAATAGGAAATATTTTTGGAACCCTTGCTTCATGCCTGCTGCTTCCAATATATATCCGCCTCAGAAGAGAAAATGCTGACCTTCCCCATAAATAATGACTTCTAGACATCCAAACATGATAGCCTGAGAGTTTTATTTTAGATCTTTTGCAGCTATCACATTTATTTCACTTAGATATTTCAAAAGGATCAGGCCTTGTAATTGCTCTAATCCCAAAAGATAGTCTGACAATCAGTACTATCGATCACCCAAGTGGACTCGGAAACATAGTCTCATATCTTCTTACTAACCAGAACTACAACACATTTTGTCGGACTTCAAGTCGAACATTCCTTTGTTGGGCTACAACATGAAGGGGTGATGTGTCACATAGGCGGATAACTTCTCCTCCACAAAAAATATGAACAAGAAAATTCTCACCAGATCGACACATGGTCCATTTTTTGACAAAAGAGACATTACTCACTGAGAGATGTACAACCACCATGTGGTGCATTGCACATCTATTCAGAAATACAAACTCCTCATGGTAGGATCCTCCTAAAGACAAAATAAATCTGAAAGATAAAACACACACAAAGGCAAAATTTGCTTCACAAGCATTATAACAATGCCACAATCAAAGGGGTGTGTCAATAATTCAAATCTCACAAGGTGTCTATAAAATTGATAGGGTGATATGTACCCCTCAAAATCTCATCATAATTTCTATGTTGGTATTTTAAGGAAATAAGAGATGAAGAGGGTATGTTTGACAAGAATACACACCCCCAAAACTAGTTATATCTACTCCCCAAGCATAAATACAAACACAGCCTTATAGAATACTATCATGTTGTTATCATAGAAAGAAATGTGGTTGCAATTAAGATTGTCCCTCTATGAACAACAATGAGCAAACATATAAAGCTTAAAATGTCCCATGGTGATCGGGATCAACACCATAGATGAAAGATCATCATTGTTTAGTGTGATGAGGTGTATCAACACATGGAAGAGCACCAAAATCAACATTTATATTTTATTACTCAAGGCGTAACATTAATTTTTGGGATGACCATGAACTTGATGATATGTAGACAAAGAGTTATTACTATAAAAGAAATTGCATTGAAGGAGAAAGAGTAATCAAGGGGCTTTGAGAAGCCTTGAAAAAATACTCTCTTACTCAAATAAAGATGGGGGAGATGATTAGAGGATACATTATACTATTCATCTCACCATCATGATCACTCATCACAACCCGTATTCCATAATAAGCAATCTACCTTCCATAATAAATAATCCACCAATCCATAATAAGCTTTAAACTATCACTATCCACCTTCAATAATAATTTTTCCCTTGCTAAGATGAACATTTTGATTAGACACAAATACAACATCCTGTAAATACTAAGCTTAACAAATCATGAAATAAATGGCAAACTATAAAAACCACCCTTAAATCCTAAATCGATCATTTTCCTTACCAAAATCATCTATCCTTACCAATTATCATTTGTCTTATACAAGTTGTTGCATCATCGAAACTAGACTTCACGTCTTATACGAGATGTTTCATTCTTGAAACTAGACACCATCCCTTAGAATGCTATTGTTGATCATCAAATCTTGTGCCTCTCCAATAGTCTTATGGGAAATTCAATGAGTGGGGGCCAATATGCACCTCACTAAATACTTATGGGATTTTTATAGAAAGCCAACTCTTTTTTGAGTTTTGGGAAAAGAGTAGAAAGAAATACAAACAAAAAAACATTTAAAGTTGTGATGTGCCAATGCTTTTACAATATTTCAAAATGAAAATTTTCCTTCTATGAGTGATATGATAGACACATAACACCACATCACTTCATTGTTGGGAAGATAACGAACAACAGAGGCTCGATACAAGCACAAATACAGTCATTCAATCCACCCATAGGAAGTGCGTATTACGATCTAACCAAATACATAAGTTCAAGAATCAATAGAAAACATCCAAAAGAAAAATGAAACCTTCCTCTTAATATAGCATATCATGAAAAATTGTTAATCTTCAAAGAAAGTGGAGAAGTCCAATGACATAGTATAGTTTCTACAGATTATAACTTAATCATATACACAAACAACATGGAAATCTGGTAATTAAACTATTTATATTAAGAAAGACATGGTTTTCTATCTTGGACAAGATATAAAGAAAGAAATATCGACAAAGACCATATCATGCACAGTTTCAAATATTTTCTCAAAATAACTTGTACTTCAAATATAGATGAAATTTAAAATAGAGATCAAATTCCAATCAAATAATAGTTTGATCATATAAAAGACATAACATGCCAAAGTGTAGTAGTGTTCTATAAAATTTTAAAGAAAATATTCTACTAACTATGAAAACTAAGGAAACTTTTCCAACAAGAAATTTTTTTGGAGCCCTTTCTTCATGTTGTTGTTCCCAATATATAGCCACCAAAGAGAGAGAAACATCAAGCTCCTTAAATATTAATGAATACCAGACATCCACACTTGATAGCCTAAAAATCTGATCCTAGATCTTTTGGTTGAGTCGCTGCAATCCTTCTTACCAACTTTCAAATTTTGCATTAATATCATTTAGATATTTTATCAAAATCACCCCCCGTAATTACCTGGATCAAAAAGATAGTCTAGAAAATGTCTTGTCAATCAATAAAGTGGCCATGGTGGCACCGGCTTATACCCCTTCATTGGAATAGGGAAAAAATCTCTCCGATGGTCTCCACTTGAAGACTTGCAAGATACAACTCTAGTGGCATGAAGAGATGACGTGTCACACAGGTGGACAATTTCAGATTCATGAAAAGAAGATTTAAGAAATCATCCGACCAGCTGACACATGGCTCGGTTCCTAGCTGAGAAGAGAGCGATTAACTGGGAACACATAGCCACCACGTGGTGCATTGTGCGCTTGTCATAAATATAATATTTTCATGTGAGGATCATCTTGAAGACAAAAATAAAGCCGAAAACCAAAAATAGACTAAGGAAAAATTTTGCTTCACAGTTCTAGCGACTCACAGGGGGCTTCGCTTGCGAAGGCACAAACCTAGACCTTTGTTTATTCTTGGAGTTTGAGGAAGGTAGAATGCAACACCTCCTAGTTGACATCAGTTGATCGGTCAAGGCTACAAAAAGCTTTATGTGCTTGGTCCAGCTCGAAGACTTCTTTGAAAGAAACAAATCCCCATCTTACTGAAATGGCTCCCAGATGATAGTAAAGATGAGAAAGTTGAAGAACTTCATTCTCAATGTCATCTTCCACTATTATTCAACTTGGCCCTAGAAGGTCTACAAAATTTTTAACCTTTCTTCTAACCTCTTCTATAACCTACTTGACAAATAGTACATCTCCATTTGTCGAAAGGAAGGGAGGTAACCCAGAACTGTATAAGACCCCAGAATCCTTCTTGATTCCTTTGACCCTTTTATTCAATACTGCCTAGTTGTTCTTGGTCTTGGATGGTACCTTATGACAGTTGATGAATTCAGTTGCTTTCATATAGGAATCTCTTCAATCAATAATAATTCATTTCTTAGAGCCTCGTCAATCACCACACAGAGCTTGGAGATCAAATTTTGTGACCTTGTCACTCAGGGAGCATACTCCTAGAGGGTTTGATTAGCCAATAGGCCAACCTTTTCATTTGTTTCTTGGGAATCCTTCAAAAATTGTATGGAAGGTTTCAGAATGGTGAGCAAGACAATGATTTTCTTCCAATAGGAAGGTACCAACCTCCTTTTCATTGAAAGGGTTCCAGACCTTTGTGCAACTGCTATCTGTTGTGCACTTTTTCCACACAGGACCCACTAAAAGTAGGGACCATCTTTCTTGCTCCTTTTTACTTTCATTCTTGGTCTTTTGGCCCTTTGGTTTTTGAGGATTTGGTTGTTCTGGAATGTTCCAGTTGGTTATCCCATTTGTGAAAATGCCCCTTGGGGGAGGCACTTTGAAAATTATGTATTATGGGATCCATGTCAGGTTTTTCTCTATTTTCGGGAAAATTCCCTCGAGCAAGAATTCTCCGGACACTATGGAAACCCAACGGAGGCTACTTTGTATTATTTTCTAGAAATTTTGGGACTTCGTAGAATTTTGCCTGGACCGGATTTTCCCAAGATTCTATCGTGCCTTTGATGCATTTAAGTGTCTAGTACGGTCTTGCATTTTGCCATTATGGAGTTTATTTGCATCTTTTGAGGAGGTCTACATCATTTTCCTTATCGCAAGATTTGAGGAGTTGATTTTGGATTGTTGTTGTTGAGTTGTATATTTTAGCTCATGGTCGAGGGTTGCAATCAAGCTTTCTGGTGATTGCTTGATTTCTGCCCTGATTTTTTGGTTCTCTTGTCTTATTGTTGTTACTTTGATTTCTTTGTCCTCATGGTATGTACATACTACCCTACCTTTTGATGAATGAATTGAATATTCTTTAAGGTTTGTGGGTATATTCTTTGAGTCGGGATATCAGTGTAATACGGTCTGGTAGCAGTGCTAGGGCTGCTGATTATTGGCTTGATGCCCTTCCTTTTGGCTCATTTCTCCTCTCCTTCTGCATGATCGTAATTCAAGTGGTTTTTCCTTTTCTTTGCCTTGTTTATTTTCGAGCTTCACTATTTGGAGCTCTGGTTTAAATGTGAAACTCTCTGACTTGTGGTGAAACTGTGTCCTAATGAAGTGTGATTTATTGCCATCATCCAATTCGATAATCACCCTATCATTAGTTGAGTCATGTGAGGAAAAGTGAAAACAATAACAATGAATCAAGATCTTGGTTGTGTTATCATGGCGTTTTCCCAGGGTTTCCTTTTTTGAGATCCTCACTCTTGTTGAGTGAATCCTATTGTTGATCGATTTGAACCTAGGTTGTTTATCTTGCAATATAATCAATTTGAATCTGTGAAATTTCGTGCCTTTGGCATTTTCCCAAAATTTCTTGGTTCCTTCATTTTCCCAAAATTTGCAAATTGTTGTCATTTTCACAGATTTTCGCCCCTGGCGGATTTCTCGAAGATTTTACTGAAAATGGAGAATTGAAAGAATGTATGAAAGTTTGGTTAATAATTATACATTTCATGATTGATTTAACTTGTTCTAAACTATATCATGTGATTTCTTGGTTAATTTGATTGATCAAATGATGGATTTGAGGTCTCTGTGTGGTCATTTCGTTGGATTCTGCCTGGTCCAAAATTTCTCAGAATTCCTCTCCAGCCCAGATTCCGTGAGAGGGCTCAAAACCCGAACTTTATAATGAATAAATCTTATGGATTTTTTGGGGGATTTTTCTCATTATGGGTTTTATTTAAGGAATGAGTATATCATTTGCGATGTATCTAATTGAACTTTATGCTATGATGGATCTTATTTTGGTTTCTTTTCTATATGTAGGCGCAATCAAGTCAGGCTATTGCTGGGTAGAGCAAGGGTAAGGAAATGAATTCAAATCCCGAGGGCTTGACAATCTCTGAGGAAGAAAGAGTTAAGTTGGATTTGAAGAGAAAATTCCTTGAGAGCAAGCTGACCTCCATTTGGTCAGGGATCATTGATACAAACATTGGGCTATGGGATTATGAAGAATTTAAGGCAAGAATTGCAACACAAAATCTCTCCCTATTGGCCAGAAGAACATTAGAGTTAGGGTTGGCACATGTGGCTGGATTTCCTTCTACAATCTAGTGTTATGAGTTAGTTCTTGAATGTGCCAAGCACTATGATAGGGGCACACAGAGGATAGCTGGTCCTCAAGGAAGAATTGTGGCAAATATCAATCTGGTGTCCATTTCTCATAACTTTGACATGCCTGATAGGTCTCATGTCATGGCCTTTGATATGGATGTAGCAAAGAAGTATTATGATGAGAATGTCATCAAATCCCAACAAGTTGTCAATTCTTGGTTGGAGAAACCTAAGTCCCACTTCTCCGAGTTACCCAAACAGTTGTTCAAACCTAAATTCAAGAAGGAATACTATGATGTTATCACACTCCTCAGCAGAGTAGTGGGATTGAAAAGTGTAGGAATATTTGAGAATTGGATGTTCCATGTCATTGCAAGGATGGAACATGGTATAGACTACCACTGGGTAGGCATTATAAGTTCTATGATACATGAGAAGATGTGTAATGTTTCATGGGAAAAGAGCTTTACAATGACCTCCTATTTGGTGTATGCACTTGCAAGGTATCACCAATACAAGGGACTAAGCACAAGGGGTGTATCTGGGTAGGATGTAATTTATGAAGTGTACCCAAAATTACACTTGGGTGGCACAAGTTATAGAAGGGTGAATGATGCATTCACCATGTACATCACTAGGCTTCTACATGGTGCAAAGCATGTTCATATTTCAGACAAGGCCAAGGAATTAATCAAGAGGTTTGGAGCCTGGTTTATCCAGTTTCCCACCTTTTCATACATTAGAATTGATGGTTGTTAGGGGGCTCTATATAAACTCCCTAGGTACCCCATGGATCATGTTGTACTCTTGGATATGACAAGGAAAATATGTGACTTTGATGTTATTGTGAAGAGGGAGAAGCACAAGACTAGATTTGGTGGTGACTTTCCTTTAAGGATAGGAAGTGGTGAGGCATGCCCTTCTATCAACTTAGGCCATGCTACAGAAGAAGAGATGAGTAATCTTGGTCTCTCCTTCCATTCCAAGAGATCTAAATTTGACATAATTGGTGAAGCACAAAAGAAGGCCAACAGAGAGTACAGTCACAAGGATGACATAGAGGACTATTGGGCTAACATTAGTGATGAGTTCAAAGTAAGAAAGAAGAATTTCTCTAGGCTACCAGTGAACTTGGTTCGGCTATACAACATGAAGGCCATTCTAGATCAAGTTGAGGAGGATGGAAATTTGGTTCAAGGCCATAACTTTGAAGTAGTGAAGGATAAGCCAATTGGAGAGGTGGATTGGCTGGAGGAGGAGAAGACAAAGTTAGAATAAATCATGACTCTAGTAATAAAGTACACCAAGATATGGCTCAAGCACAAGATATTGGAGTTGGAGAGTGAGGGTGTGTAGTGCACCTATGATCTAATGGGAAACTTGGAGTCTCACTCTTCTTATGAAGAATCACCTGAATAGGACCCCAAAGGTAAAACTAAGGTGGGCTCTCCTTTCAAGATTAAAATTAAGGATGCTCAGGCAGAGGAGGAAGGAAAGAAAAGAAATCCTATAGCCAAGAAAAGGAAACATGTCTCAAAGAAGAAGAAGGCTTAAAAGGATGAAGAAAAAAAAGAGGAGGTGGATGTCAATGTCCCTTTTCCCAAGAAAAGGATAATTGTGAGGTTTTCACAAAAGAAGAAGGAAGCCTGTAAGGCAGATAAAGAAGTTGAACCCCTGGTGGTAGAGGTAGAGAGCTCCGAAGAGAAGACATAGGTATATACCAGGAGGTCAAGGACTCCATCTCCCAAGTATGGTGCACCAAAGGAAAGTGTTCCCATGACTACTCCTATCATTGAACATGTATATTTCTCTCCTTCTCATGAGACTGGCAATGTGCCAGATGAACCAAAGGATGCCAAGGACCCCCGGGATCGGGAAGGAGAAGAATTCCAAGAGGGAAAACTCTACAATGCTAAGGATGAAATGGAGAAAGTTATGAAGTCTCCTTTGGTGGCTTATGGGGATTCACCTGCAGAGGTTCATGAGGATAGACCACCTCAGAAGGATGAGATACAAGATAAGATTACCTCACCAGTACATGAAAGAGAGGATCATGACAAAGGAAAAGAAGATACAACTAAGAAGATCCTTGAGAAGCAAAGCTTGGATGAAGATGCATCCAAGGTTCAATGGGATACAGTGGGGCAAGATGATGTAGAGTCAGATCCCATAGTCCTAGGATGGTTGGACAAGGAGTTGAAGAGAAAAAAATTTGTGGTGGATGATACTTCTCCCAACTAGGATGAATTATTGGAAAACATAGGAAATGAAAAGGTATAGAAGAAAGCCAGGATTATTTCCAGAATTGAGAGAGATGAGGTGAATACCAAAGTGGTCCACATTGCTACTACTCTTCCTAACAAGAACAAAGATGATGTGACTGGGAATAATTATAATGTACAAACTATCAATTTAGGGCATGCTTCCATGGAACAAGATATTGAAGAGTATGAGGGTCCCAGTGCTATAATCCTTGGACGATTAAGGAAGGAGGTGTAGACCAAGCAAGAATTGAAGAAGGAGAATGACAAAATTTAAAGATACCTGCAAGAGTTGATGAAACCCTTGCAATCCATTAGCTCCTCATCATTTTCTATAGGATTCCTACCACAAGAAACAATCGTTGAGTTAGAAAATATGAAGGTCACTTTCAATGTGCAAAAAGTTGGTTACAGGGAGTGCAAACTCAGGGAGACAATGCCATCAAGTATATTCTGTAAACTGGTGGGGATGCTATGCAGTCGATTGACTGGTTGAAGAATGCACTATCCCAAGACAAGGAAGATATAGATCTTTTTCTACAAAAGGCTAGAATCATCATGGACTACTCCGAGGTGAAGCTGGTGGGAGATGGAATTCTTCCTTCTTCCAACGCAACAGAACCCTGGGAATGGTTCGAGGTTTTACTGATAGGGAAAAGATTTTTGAAGAAGGTGCATAAATAGGGGAGGTAGATTCAGGATGCCTTGAATGAGATATACAACAAGTGCATATCCTTCTTTGAGATTATGACAGGGAGAAAGAAGTTTGTGATAAAGCATTTAAGCCTAGAATAGTTGAGAAAATGGTGGTGAGAGGTGTATTCTCCAGTCAATGAGGACCAGGTCATCGGACATCTGCTAGATGATGTAGCTACTTACCTTGCATAAATTGATAAATACAAGACCTAGAAGGTGGATTGGGATAAGGTGGTCACGCAATCGAGGGATGACATTAAGTCCATGGAAAGAAGAATGAAGGTGTTGGTTATGCAGCCTATTGCTGACTTGGAGAAGGTATTTTTGATGATACAAGACAAGGTGAATCAAGATAAATACAAAGGAGATGGTGGTTAATGCAATGTCCCATTTGGATTTTTGCTTCCCTATTATTCCTACTCTTCCTTCGCATGTATTGGGCTAGGTTATGTTGGCGATCCTAGGCTGACTTGGATGAAATTGGTGCATATATTGCACATTTCATGTTATTTTTGAATTCCTCTTGGCTGACCTGTTTTGGGCTGTTTAATTATTGTAAACCTAATTTGGGTGGACTTGTCTTGGGGGTTTTCTATAAGTTTGGCATTATGCCTCATTTGTAAAGAGTTAGTTAGACAATTTTCCATTGGAGAGAATTGTGATAAGAGCAAGAATTAGAGTTAGAATTTAGTTTATCTTTCAAGCAAGTGTTGTAACAAAAGACTGGAATTGTTGCCACTTTGGATGATTTAATAAAAGTAAAGGAATTGTTATTTGGTGTCTTTCTTGTGTTGAGTTTTATCTATCATGGTTCTTGATATTCTATGTTTGAAATTTTCTTAAGTTTATTTGATGTTAGATTATTTGATGATGTTTAGGGTTTGATGCTTGAATTGTTTGGAGCAATCTCTAGTCTATACTTTTTGTAGTTTGCTGATTGTTAGCTTTTTTGCAAAGTTACCCTGGACTTAAAATTGTGCTTAGTTCAATTACAAATGCTTGTTCATTTCAATTGCAATAGGGTTGTCTTGAATGAATGCTCATAATTTGAAAATCTTTAACACCTAAGAAGATTGCACTATTTATGTAAGATTGCTGATTTATCTGGGTCAAACAGGAATTACTTTCTAGGGGATGGTCCATTTCGAGGATCTTATCATTTGCATTGTCAATCTTAGACTTAGAAGTAGTCTTTAAAATCTCCTTGAAACCCTTATCTTTGGTTATTTCTTTTATTATCTGGGTTAGATTTAGGATTTGAAGTATCAACATATTGCTAGATCTGATAAATTTGAGTTCAACATTTGCTTGTAGTAAGGTCCCTTCATGATTACCAACATTTTCACATTATCTCTGAGTTGTTTTCTTTGTATTGTCAAGACCTGACATTAGAGACCTTGGGTTTATCTCTTTGTTCATAGAGATTTACCTTTCAAGAGAGATAGGATATCATATTTTATCTGAGTTTTTGTTGTGTAGAAAACACCATCAACAGATTGGTGCTAGAAGGAGGGTTAGATCTACTCTGGGAGAGGAGGAATTTCAAGAATTGCAAGTTTCTACTAGGGCAAGAAGAACTAGGAGAAGGGGAGAATCATCATCCACCCAGCTACTCCAATCATCCCTATCATCCTCATCCTCATCCGGTTCTGAGGCATTCCTATTCCACAACCCCAACCAGCCATAAATAAGCCATTACCACCTCCACCCTCACTAGTGGCTTTTTTGGCCAATAACCCATCTCCCTTGATCTTCAATAATTACAATGTTATGCCCAAGAACCCTGAGAAATTTTGCTTGAAGTTCCATACCAATGATCCCAATAGGATGAAAAAGGAGCATATCAGGATTTTCTAGACCTGTCTGAGAGATAGAGGAATCAACCATGAGGTTGTTGCATGTAGGATTTTCCCTTATTCCTTGGGGGAAGAGGCCTTTTATTGGTATAATCACTTACTTGATGCTTCTATCCATAATGGGACAGAACTGAAGACTAAATTCCTGCAGAAGTTTAAAATTCCCATTAGTTCTAATGATCTTTACATGTAGTTTATCGGGGTTAAGAGGGAAATTAATGAGCCTATGGGGTCTTTTAATAATAGGTTTCACTGAGAATACACTAGACTTCAAGTGCCTTATGCTATAGATGATGCCACTTCCCTATAGGTCTACTTTGAAGCCCTTAACAACCTTACATCCACCTTCCTTAAATGGAGGACTAATCCCCTAACTACTTTTCTCACTGCATATACAGAGGTTGTTAAGGTCAGCACAAATCTGAGGCAACATTTGTTAGGACCGTTGCCATCCTTAGGACCTACTACTCACCCTAGAAAATTTCAATCTCTTAACGAAGCTCTAAATAATCATGCTCCCATTATGAATCCAGTACCATCGTTACCTTCGATCTCGCACCCAGGTCCTCCAATAAATCAAGTTCAGCCAATGACCTCTTATCCTCAGCAAAGAGCCAATCAACCCCTTCACCCACAGTAGAAAACTAGTTTTCCTACATATTTGTAGCATTTTAAAGTCTTGAATTAGTCTGTTGGTTCCAGAGGAGTATCAAGATACCCGCCCAGTAATGTGAATTCAATGCCATACAATGGTTTAGATAAGGAATGACTAGATGAGTTAACTGAGCAGGTGAAGAAACTAAATATGGAGGTGACCTGTCTAAGAAATTAGAATAGCCAACTTTAGGCTGCACAGAAGAACATGTAATTGAACTACAATAGAGAGAACATAGATGTTGCTAAAGGAAAGAACTTTGATAGAGGGCAACATTTTGACAGAAATCAAAATTTTGAAAGAGGACAAGGCTCTGGCTAGAACTATGATAGGGGGCAACAAGGTGGATAGGGGTTCGATAGAAGGCAACCATCTAGACAAAACAAACCTTGGAATATTGGGCCTAATAATGGAGGAATTCCAACTCCATTGGATCAACCTCCTACCCAGGAGAAGCCCCCAAGTGGTGTGTATCCTGCATAGTCAGCTTTGTCTGGATGGTGCAATCTCCATAAGACAAGTCAACATTATAAGTTAGATTGCCCTGAGTTTCATATTGTTGCCTCCATCTTTCAGTATGAATTTGGAAACAATTCCAATGGTTGGGAGATAGTGTCCTCAAATCCTTATGATTCCCTAGTAATGGTACTTAACCATGCTCCATTCCTAAAATGTGAGAAAAATGAACCAAAAGAAGAGTCCAGTGACTAGGATAAAGAGACAAAGTAGGTGATGAATGAGTATGAAATATCTCAATTGTTTAATGAAGAGAATAAAAATGATAATGGCCCTTTGGATGAGGAGGAAGTCAGTGTTGAAGAAGTTTAGATGTTTCAGCAACCTATAAAGATATATGATTTGAGGAATAGGCCTAACATGAGTCCACAATATGGAGGCACTTTCACTACTTCTATCCCTCCAAATAATTTCAATACTCAACTAGATCCGCAAGCCAATAACAATCCATCTTACCCTCATGTGCCAACACAGTACTTTGTGAAGAAGGACAACCTAATATATCAAAGTGAAACAATGCTGAAGTATCAAAGGACAAACAGACTAGTGGTTGCAAGGAAGCTCATGTTGAAATGAACATGGAGAAATTGGGTGAATATGTGACTGAAAAATTTAGAAAAGTAAAGGTAAGTCTTTTTTCTTTTGAATTATTAAGAGTCCCTACTATTAGGAATGCTTTCTTGGGGTATTTCAATTCAAACACAACACCAAAGGGAGTAATTTCCAATGAGGCAGTTGTCACATCCTTTAATTCACAAGAACCTAAAGGCTAGGGTCAGGTCCCACCTATGGATAAAGGGAAAGATAAAGATAAGAGTCAGGTTGCACAAGCTAACACCCAGTTGAGCCTATTCCAAGGAAATATGGAAACCCCTCCCTTTTTGATTTTTGTTTGTATCTTTGGGAAAAATCTGCATAGTTTTCTATTGGATTGAGGAGCATCTACAAATGTTATGCCTTTTTCTGTCTGCAAATCTTTAGGTATTACCCCTATAGCTTCTCAAAAGAAGGTCACTCAATTAGACAAAACAAAGGTGAGTGTAGTAGGAGAGCTGAACATGATCCCCAGACAAGTTACATCAAATCCAAGGGTGCAACAGGTGATCAACATTCAAGTTGCTAATATTCTTGACACCTATGGTTTGATTTTGGGTCAGGATTTCACTAAGGCATTAAATGGGTATACATCTACAGACCATTCTCACATGTGGCTACCATGGAAAGGGGTCCCAAATCAGATCATGATTGAAAGAGAGCTCAAAATGAAGTATGTAATCACTAGGTACCAGAATACTTCAAATGAGATATTAATATCAAAGGTCAGCATGGGGAACTATGTGTTGGTTGCATCAGTCTTAGATTCAGAAGAGGTATTTATATTGCAGGGCCCCTTTTATGAATCTACATCAAAATTTGGTGGGTCTGAGGAAATATTTATGATGCAAGATGAGTTCATCAGTGATTCTAAAACACTGAGTGAGAAAATAGATGAAATTAATGACCAAGAGGATAGGTAGTTTAGTTTGTTGGATAACTTCTAGGATTTCATCCAGAGGTGTATGGAGAATCAGATCTAGCTAGGTAGGAGTATGAATTTTGAAGAATTATTGCTTCCTAATTGGTGTCGGGTCCATGATGCTCCCCACACTGAGTTGGAATGTCATATATGTTAGACTATTGTGGAGCAGGTACAAAAGTGCATTAACCCAATCCTAGTTATCAAACTGAATATACAAGGAGAGCGAAATAATGACAAAGGTAAAATTCCAATGCTTCCTAAAGAGCCTCCTATGTGTAGTAAAATGAAAGATGATTCGAAGCAATCGGGGACTGATGGTTGTTGGACATTAATATTCGATGGATCCAAACCTAAGCAAGGTGCTGGAGCAATGTTTGAATTTATCAGTCCTAAAGGAAAGAACTATTCTACTACTCATAGACTACAATTCCAATGTACTAATAATGTGGCTAAATATGAGGCTTTAATCCATAGGTTGTTAATGGAATCAAGGTAGAAAGTTAAGATATTACAAGTTTTTGGGGATTCTAAATTGGCAGTTAGGCAGGTGAGGAAATACTATTCATGTCATGATAGGAGGATGACTAATTATAGACATAGAGTGTGGGATCTTATTGAGGGATTCGATGCTTTCAACATCTAGTTGATTCCTCAAAGTCAGAACCAAGTTGTAGATTCTCTGGCACAAGTGGATAGTACATTGCAACCTTTATCACTTTTAGGATTGAAGAAATTTTATGTGGAGCTCACTCTAGTAACTTTAGTACCTGACAAAGTTACCAATTTCTAGGTATTTGAAGATGATAAGAATATTCTTGATTTCATTAAAAGTTGTGATGTGTTTGCTTCTCAAGTAATTGATGAGTTAGAACCTCAAGAGGCAAAAATGGACTTGGGAGGGGTCATCAACCTGAAGACCAACACTATCCCAAGAGGTATGGTACAGTTAGAATGAATTTTTGATTTGGATAAGATAAAAGACCAAGAACAACAAGTCAAAAGGGAATCTCTCAGTAGTCAATGTAAAAAATACAACATGGGAACACAGGATGACATAAAGAACATTCTTATTGGTAAGGTATGTACTCCTAAAGAAAGGAGAGGGATTATTGATGCTATACACACATATCGAGATGTGATAGCTTGGATTTATGAGGAATTAAAAACATATGATACTTCAATCATTACACACCATTCCCTTGAAGTCAAATGTCAAACTATTCAAACAAAGACAAAGACCAATTAATGCTCTGTTAGAACCCACCATTTAGAAAGAAGTTCAAAAGCTACTTTCAGCATGGATTATACTTCCAGTGAGGCATTCAACCTAGGTTACAAATTTGGTTCCTGTGAGGAAAAATAATGGAGAAATCAGAATGTGTGTGGACTTTAGGACTCTTAACAGAGCATTAGAAAAAGATAATTATCCAGTTCCTACACTGGATGAGGAACTTCAGATTGTTAATGGATCCCAGAGGATGTCTTTTCTGGATGGGTATTCTAGATACAACCAATTCATGGTACAATATGAAGACAGGCATAAAACTACCTTCACTATGAAATGGGGAACTTTTGCCTACAAAATAATGCCTTTTGGGTTGATCAATGTTGGAGCTACATTCCAAAGGGCTATGGATATTGATTTTAAAGATATAATTGGTAAGTGCATCATTATTTATATGGATGATTTGATAGTCTTCTCTAAGAAGTGAGGTAATCATATAATAGATTTATACAAAGTGCTCCAAAGGTGGAAAGAGTTTGGCATCTCACTTAACCCAAAGAAGTGCATTTTTGGGGTTATAGTGGGGAAATTGCTAGGACATATTATTTTAGAACAGGGTATCGCCATTGATCCTGAATTAATAGAGGCTATTTTGAAGATTCAGCCTCATGCAAGAAAAAAAGAAATGAAGTCATTCTTTGGGAAGATCAACTTCTTTAGAAAATTCATCACTAGATTTGTGGAGATAGTAAAGCCCTTGAATGCTATGCTGAAACAAGAGGCCAAACTGGAATGGAGTGCATAAGCCAAGGAGGCATTTATAAAAATTAAGAAAGCTGTTGTTGAGGCTCCAATGTTGGTGAGTCTAGATTACACTAATAATTTTTACATATATTCATTTACTTCTAACCACTCCTATGCTGGAATGTTAACTCAAAAGTCTGATCAAGGCGATGAACATCCTATAGCCTTCATGATTACCCCTTTAAAGGATGTAGATTTGAGATATCACAATGTAGAAAAGAAGGCCTATGCTTTGGTTAGAGTAGTGAAAAAGTTCAGACACTATATTATGAGGAATAAGGTTTTTTCCATAGTGCCTGATCCTGTGGTGAAGTTGTTGCTAATGCAGAATGAGCTAGGTGGATGAAGAGCTAAATGGGTAACTATGTTATAGGAATATGATATTGAGATTCAACCCATGAAATTAGTGAGAGGGTAGGGATTTATGAAGACAATGGTTGAGATAGGTACTGACCTCAAAGCTCAACATTATCATCTCCAAGAGGTATCTCTAGGTGACTAGTATGATGAAATCATTTATTATTTATTGAACCAGTGGTGTCCTGATCACCTTAATACAGTTCAAAGGTGGGACCTATGCCTAAAGAGTGGTAGTTTTATGATGAAAGGGGGTGTCCTATATAAGAAAAATCATGAGGGAATTTATTTAAGATGTCTAGGGAAGGAAGAAGATACCAGAGTGATGATTGAATTCCATGAATTATATGGCACGGGCCATGGTTCTACATCATCCACTACTAACCAGATCCTAAGGGCATGATATTATTGGCCTACCCTATTTAAGGATGCACACAACCATGTGAGGACTTGTCATGTATGTCAGACTACAGCAAGCAAGGAAAAACATGCAACCCTTCCACTTTAGCTAGTCATAGAGGTGAAACCATTTGCATAGTGGGGAATGGCATTTATAGGTCTAATTAACTCACCTTCTTTTGCAGGCCACCGATATATTCTAACCATAACTGATTATTTTACTAGATGGATCGAAGCTCTTGCATGTAAGCAATGTACTTCTAATGTGGTAATTAATTCCTTTAATCAGGTATTATTAATCATTTTGGTTGTCCATTATCTTTAGTTTGTGATAATGGTCCTGTATTTGCATCGCTGAAACTTTCTAATTATCTTTTGACCATGGAATCATTATAAAATTTGTATCCAATTACTACCCTCAGATTAATGGTCTAGTTGAGTCCTCCAATAAGAACCTTTTGAAACTCATCTGTAAGTTACTGGAGCAAAATCCTAAGGATTGGCACACCCACCTTAGATTTTCTCTCTAGGCAGATCATACCAAATAGAAGGCATCCATAGGAACCTCTCCTTATCACCTAGTGTATGGTTTGGAACCTGTATTCCCCATCCAATTGAAGATCCCTACCTTTTAGTTCATTAATGAATACTATGACAGGGAGGATAAGCGTGAGGCCCATTTGGCTAAGTTGTTACACCTAGAAGAGAAGAGAGATGAGGCCCTAGAAAAAATTTCCAAACACCAGGGCATAGTTAAAAGATGGTTTGACATAAGAGCTAAGTTGAAATCCTTTAGAATTTCTGACTTAGTTCTCTATTGGGATAAAGAACATGACCATAAGGGGGAGCATGGTAAATTTGACAAACTCTGGCTTGGCCCTTATTAGATTTCAAAAATTTTGGAAGATAAAACCCTCACTGGTGAGGACATTCTGCTGCCTGTCAATGGGTAGTATTTGAATCATTACTTCCAATATTGAGTTATTTTTAGCTCTCTCTTGTACATAGTTAGATTAAGTTTTCTTTTTGCTTTGCTTTGCTTGTTTGCTATTTTGGTTTGGTTAGTGTAGGTTTCTCTTCTTTAGCTATTTTGGTTTGGTTAGTGTAGGTTTCTTTTGTTTTATTTTGTTTTGTTTTGGTTAGTGTAGGTTTTCTTCGATTGGTTTTGTTTTTTGCTTTTGGTTTTTGGATTTCTTGGGGTTGTTGCATTTGTATAATGGGCTACTCATCTGGGGTTGTTCTAGAAATTTCTTTTACAAACTCTAGTTAGTTTTTCAGAGTCAAGTGGTGGAACTCCTTTATCTACTGTCCCTTGTACTTAGAATTGCAGTCACTTTTTTTGGTTGAACTTTGGAATATATTTGGGTCTCACATTTTCACATAAATTTTAAGGATTCTAGAATTGCATACGATTCTTGTGTAATTTGGCGAGGCTAAAAATCTTATATTATGCTTTAGTTCCACTGTGGTCCTCATCCTTGAGTGTGAGTTTCATTTCTTACAAGGTGAAAGGAACATTTAAAAGAATTAAAAAAAAAAGGAAGAAAAGAGAAATTATTAAAATCAAAACTAATCTTCACCTTATCAGGGGTATCCAAATATCTCTATCGGGGCTATACATGCCTAGTTGATAGTAGAGCTATGCTTAGGAGGGTAACAATGATAACCTCGCTGGGGCTATGGACACATGACTGGCAACAAGGCTCTATCTAGGTTGCTTTTGAAGTTAGAACTTTTATGTAGCCTAGTCAGACTTGCTCTAGTTCTTGTTGCACCTAAAGAATGGGAAATGAATGCAAATACACACACTTGGACCCTGGTACAGGAAAAGTCTCCTTGCTTGTGATTTCCAAAAAAAAATTCATAGGTGACATGATATAAGGGCTACAACCAGAGATTCTGGGTTCTTGATTCTAATTTTTTCTTGAAATGCTCTAGAGCATTTCCCTAGTAGAGTCGCCATTTGTTGTGCACTTTTTGCACACATGCCCCACTGAAAGTAGGGACCCTATTTCTTTCTCTTCTTTGCTTTCATTCTTGATCTTTTGGCCCTCTGGTTTTTGAGGATTTGGTTGTCCTGGCATGTTCCAGTTGGTTATCCCATTCGTCCAAATGCCCCTTGGGGGAGACACTTTAAAAATTCTGTATTCTGGGATCCATCTCAGGTTTTTCTCTATTTTTGAGAAAATTCCCCTAGGGTGGAATTCTCTGGACACCATGGAAACCCAACAAAGGTTGCTTTGTATTATTTTCTAGAAACTTTGGGACTTCACAAAATTCCGCATGGACCAAATTTTCCTAAGATTTTGTTGTGCCTTCAAATCCCTATGTTTGTTGTCTTATCGATGCATTTAAGTGTCTCGTATGGTCTTGCAGTTTTCCTTTATAGAGTTTATTTGCATTTTGTGAGGAGGTATATGTCATTTTCCTTATCGAAAGATTTGAGGAGTTGATTTTGAATTGCTGCTGTTGAGTTGTGCATTTGAGCTTGTGGTCGAGGGTTGCAATCGAGCTTTCTGGTGATCGCTTGATTTTTTCCTTGATGTTCTGGTTCTCTTGTCGACTATCGCTACTTCAATTTCTTTATCCTCATGGTATGTACATACTACCCTACCTTTTGATGAATGAATTGAATCTATTTTAAGGTTTGTGGGTATATGCTTTGAGTCAGGATATCGGTGTAATATGATCTAGTAATAGTGCTAGGGTTGTTGATTGTTGGCTTGATTCCCTTCCTTTTGGCTTGTGTCTCCTCTCCTTCTGCATGATTGAAATTCAAGCGGGTTTGCCTTTTCTTTGCCCTATTTATTTTTGAGCTTCCCTATTCAGAGCTCTGGTTTAAACATGAAACTCTATGACTTATGGTGAAACCGTGTCTTGATGAAGTGTGATTTATTGCCATCATCCAATTCGATAATCGCCCTATCATAAGTTGAGTCGTGTGAGGAAAAGTGAAAACAATAACAATGAATCAAGATCCTGGCTGTGTTATCATGGCGTTTTCCTAGGGTTTCCTTTGTTGAGATCCTCACTCTTGTTGACTGAATCCTTTTGTTGATCGATTTGAACCTAGATTGTTTATCTTGCACTACAATCAATTTGAATCCCGGGAGAAATCCCCAACTTCCTAATCGTTTGAGAAAAATCTGGGCAAAATCCTAACGAACTCAAAGATTTCAGGTTTTCGAGTCCCTTGCGGATTTCCTTTATCTAGGGATTTCACCGAATTATCCATTGCCTTGTCGATTTCCCAAAAATGGGCTCAAAGAATGAAAGTTGCATTGACTTCGCGAAATTCCATGCCTTTAGGATTTTCCCAAAATTTCTTGTTCCCTTCATTTTCTCGGAATTTGCAAATTGTTGTCATTTTCATGGATTTCTGTCCCTAGTGGATTTCCCCGAGATTTTATTGAAAATGGAGAATTGAAAGAATATATGAAAGTTTGGTTAATAATTATGCATTTCATGATTGATTTAACTTGTTCTAAAAGTATCATGTGATTTCCTGGTTAATTTGATTGATCAAATAATCAATTGGATGTCTCTTTGTGGTCATTTCATTGGATTTCGCCTAGTCTAGAATTTCCCAGAATTCCTCTCCAGCCTAGATTCTGTGAGAGGGTTGAAAACACAAACTTTACAATGAATATTCTTATGGAGTTTTTGGGGGATTTTTCTCATTATGGGTTTTATTTAAGGAATCAGTATATCATTTGTGATGTATCTAATTGAACTTTATGCTATGATGAATCTTATTTTGGTGTCTTTGTTGTGTGCCGACATAATCAAGTCAGGCTATTGCTAGGTAGAGCAAGGGTAAGGAAATGAATCCAAATCCTGAGGGCTCGGTTATCTTCGAGGCAGAAAGAGTTAAGTTGGATTTGAAGAGTAGAGTTCCTAAGAGCAAGTTGACCTCCATTTGGTCAAGGATCAATGATACAAACATTGGGCTATGGGATTATGAAGAATTTAATGCAAGAATTGTAGCATAGAATCTCTCCCTGTTGGCTAGAAGAACATTGGAGTCAAGGTTGGCACATGTGGCTGGATTTCCTTCTATAGTTCAGTATTATGAGTTAGTGCTTGAATGTACCAAGCACTATGATAGGGTCACACATAGGATAGTTTGTCCTCAAGGAAGAATTGTGGCAAATCTCAATCTAGTGTCCATTTATCAGACCTTTGACATTCCTCATAGGTCTCATGTCGTTTCCTTTGATATGGATGTAGCAAAGAAGTATTATGATGTGAATGTCATAAAATCCAAGTAGGTTGTCCATTCTTGGTTGGAGAAACCCAAGTCCCACTTCTTCGAGTTACCCAAGTAGTTGTTCAAAGCTAAATTCAAGAAGGAATACTATGATGTTATCACAATCCTCAACAGAGTAGTGGGATTGAAAAGTGTAGGAATGTTTGTGAATTGGATGTTGCATGTCATTGCAAGGATGAAACAGGTTATAGACTACCATTGGGCAGGCATTATAAGTGCTATGATACAAATAAGATGTGTAATGTTTCACAGAAAAAGACCTTCACAATGACCTCCTATTTGGTGTATGCACTTGCAAGGTATCACCCATACAAGAGACTAAGCACAGGGGGTGTATTTGGGCAGGATGTAATTTATGAAGTGTACCCACAATTACACTTGGGTGGCACAAGTTATAGAAGGGTGAATGATGCATTCACCATGTACATCATAAGGCTTCTACAGGGTGCAGAGCATGTTCAGATTTTAGATAAGGCCAAAGAATTAATCAAGAGGTTTGGAGCCTGGTTTATCATGAGATTGGCAATGTGCCAGATGAACCAAATGATGTCGAGGATCCCTAGGATTAGGAAGGAGAATATTTCCAAGAGGGAGAAATCTACAATGATGAGGCTGAAATGGTGAAATTTATGCAGTCTCCTATGGTGGCTTATGGGGATTCACCTATAGAGGTTCATGAGGATAGACCTTCTTATCAAGAGGAGATACAAGCTAAGATTCCTTCACCAGTACATTGGATGAAGATGCATCCAAGGTTCAATAGGATATAGTGGGGCAAGATGGTGTATAGTCAGATCCCACAGTCCTAATGGTTGGACAAGGAGTTGAAGAGCAAAAAAATTGTGGTGGATGATACTCCTCCCTACTGGGATGAATTACTGGCGGACATAGGAAAGGAAAAGGTAAAGAAGAAAGCCAGGATTATTTCCAAAATTGAGAGAGATGAGGTGAATAACATAGTGGTCCACATTGCTACTCCTACTCCTGACAAGAAAAAAGATGATGTGACTGGGAATGATTATAATGTACAAACTATCAATTTAGGGCATGCTTCCATGGAACAAGATATTGAAGAGTATGAGGGTTCCAGTGCTATAATCCTTGGCCGATTAAGGAAGGAGGTGCAAACCAAGCAAGAATTAAATAAGGAGAATGAAAAAATTAAAAGATATCTGCAAGAGTTGATGAAACCCTTGGAATCCATTAGCTCCTCATCATCTGCTATAGATAGGCTTCCTACCACAAGAAACAATCACAGAGTTAGAAAAGATGAAGCTCACTTCCCATGTTGCAACAGGTTGGTTATAGGGAGTGCAAACTCAAGGAGACAATGTCTTCAAGGATATTCTATCAACTAGTGCAGATGCTATGAGGTCGATTGACTGGTTGAAGAATGTACTATCCCAAGACAAGGAAGATATGGATCTTTTGATGCAAAAGGCTACAATCATCATGGACTACACTGAGGAGAAGCTGGTGGGAGATGGAATTCTTCCTTCTTCCAAAGCAGCAGAACCCTGGGAATGGTTCAAGGTTTTGCAGATAGGGCAAAGAGTATTGAAGAAGGTGCATAAATAGGTGACGTAGATTGAGGATGCCTTGACTGAGATTTACAACAAGTGCATCTCATTCTTCGAGATTATGATAGGGAGAAAGAATTTTGTGCCGAAGCATCTAAGCCTAGAACAATTGAGAAAATGGTGGCGAGAGGTGTATTCTCCAGTCAATGAGGACCAGGGCACCGAACATCTGCTAGATGATGCAGCTACCTACCTTGTAGTAATTGATAAATACAGGACCTAGAAGGTCGATTGGGATAAGGTGGAAAATAAATCGAGGGATGACATTAATTCCATGGAAAGAAAAAAGAAGGTGTTGGTTATGCCACCTATTTCTGACTTGGAGAAGGTATTTTTGATGATACAAGATAGGGTGAATCAAGATAAAGACAAAGGAGAGGGTGGTTAATGCAACATGCCATTGGGATTTGTGCTTCCCTTTTATTCATACTCTTCCTTTGCATGTATTTGGCTAGGTTATGTTGGCGATCCTAGGCCGACTTCGATGAAATTGGTGCATATATTGCATATTTCATGTTATTTTTGAATTCCTCTTGGCCAACCTATTTTGGGCCGTTTGATTATTGTAAACCTAATTTGGGCAGACATGTCTTGGGGGTTTTCTATAAGTTTGGCATTATGCCTCATTTGTAAGGAGTTAGTTAGACAATTTTACATTGGAGCGAATTGTGATAAGATCAAGAATTAGAGTTAGAATTTAGTTTATTTTTCAAGCAAGTGTTGTAATAGAAGACTGGAATTATTGCCACTTTGGATGATTTAATACAAGTAAAGACATTATGATTTAGTGCCTTTCTTTTGTTGAGTTTTATCTTGCATGGCTCTTGATATTCTATCTTTGAAATTGCTTAAGTTTATTTGATGTTAGATGATTTGATAATGTTTAGGGTTTTATGCTTGAAGTGTATGCAACAATCTCTAGTCCATAATATTTGTAGTTAGTTGATTGTTAGCTTCTTTGCAAAGTTAGCCTCGACATAAAATTGTGCTTAGTTAGATTAAAAATGCTTGTTCATTTTAATTGCAATAGGGTTGTCTTGAATGAATGTTCATAATCAGAAAATCTTTAATACCTTAGAATATTGCACTATTTTTGTAAGATTGTAGATTTATCTGGGTTAAATAGGAATTATTTTATGAGGGATTGGTCCATTTTGAGCATCTTATCATTTGCATTATCGATCTTAGAATTAGAAGTAGTCTTAAAAATCTCCTTGAAACCCTTATCTTTTGTTATTTCTTTTATTATCTGGGCTAGATTTAGGATTTGAAGTATCAACATATTGCTAGATCTAATAAATTCGAGTTTAGCATTTGGTTGTAGTAAGGTCCCTTTGTGATTAATAGCATTTTCACATTATCTCTGAGTTGTTTTATTTGTATTGTCAAGACCTAACATTAGAGACCTTAGGGTTATCTCTTTGTTCATAGAGATTTACCTTTCAAGAGAGATATGTTATCATATTATGTCTGAGTTGTTGATGTGCATAAAACACCATCAACACTATCTCTTCTTGCAGTTGAGCTTCCCTTGTCTTTAATTTCTACTCTAGGTGATCCCTTTTTTTTAGAGCCTCTATCAGTTCAGAGAGTAAATTTTTGACCTCTTGATTATGAGCCTGCAAGGCAGATTTTGCTTCTACTTTCTCCCTTCCTAGCTTCTCTATCTCCTCTTAGATCTTTTGCAAATTCTCAAAAGCCTGAGCTCCTGCATTGGTAGCCCATTCCTTATAATTTCTCAAACATGTTGATGTTTTGTATTAGCTTGGCGTTCGACTGCAAACTCACCCTTTAACCTATCTATTTCAATGTACAACTAGATTCTCTCATCTTGAAGCACTGCAAGAAATTTTGTTGCTTCATTTTGTCGGTCTTGAACCTGTAGTATGTGGGTCATTTCATCATTTTGGGCCCTGAGTTTTGACTACAACTGGTTCACCATTTCTTTTACATTTGCTAGCTCATTTTTGCACTTTCTCAACTTCTAATCCAACCTCTCATAATCTGTGTATACCACCTTCTGAGTGGTCTTGGCTAGGTCCACCTTATTGCAATGATGAATCATGTTCAAATCCAAACACATTGCTTGAATATTATAGTCCTCCATCTACATCTATCCTTTAGGTCAGGCTATGAGTGGCTTCATGGTAGTGATCCACAGATAATTTCTTTCATCATTAAAACA
This sequence comes from Sequoiadendron giganteum, assembly GCA_007115665.2. Taxonomy (NCBI): domain Eukaryota; kingdom Viridiplantae; phylum Streptophyta; class Pinopsida; order Cupressales; family Cupressaceae; genus Sequoiadendron; species Sequoiadendron giganteum. The sequence continues at coordinate 592,229,473 of CM021103.1, read as the reverse complement.
CCTTTGAATCTTCTTAGCAGCTGGCAGCTTGACATATTCTTCTCTCTTCTTTTATGCTTTGTATTTTATTGGGCCTTCTTACCTGCATCAAAATGCTTCTGAAGAGTCTATGGGGAATCAATGCTTTGTGCCACCATAGAATCACTAGAGGCCCGACTTAAAAGAGTGAAAGAAGGGGACACATTGGATGTATGGGCATGTGGGGAGGAAAATAGGAGAGTAATAATTGAGAATGGTAGAATTCCAAATTGGGATTGGGCACTAGGTGTACCAGTCAGAGTAAAATGAGTAACAAACGAAGCAGGAAATTTTTGTCTGAATGCAGACAGGCCTAGGGTAACAAGTAGCATGGGTGACTCATCTTTCTAAATGGGGGCCCTAAAAAGGGCGATTAAAGAGTCAACAGTGGCTGAAGTGGATGCTACTTGTTCGACACGTGGGGGCATATTAGTTGGTAAATTTAAAATGGTAGGGGTTTCATTTAGAACTAATAACTCAAGTTCAGCAGACAAAGGATTCTTTCCAACAAGTGGGGGCAAAGGATTGACCAAAGATGTACAAATAGGAAGACTAAACCACAACCACCTGAACATTCTAGAGAGAAGACTCTTCTTCATTTCCGACGATCACATTGGGTACGTCCTGGTCTCATACTCATCGTAACTTTATTTGACTCAAACTAGAGTGTCCCAATCCTTTAGTGGGTGATCCCACTGAAGTTTGACCTTCTTGTTCTACGGTTGATTCTCTTGGGGACCATCGGGTTTTCTTCCGTTTGCTTCAGATACTAGTGGAAGATGTAGCTTGTGATTCCTTTTTCTTAGATATTTTCCCCTGTTAGGCTCTTAAGGTTGGGAAGTATGGCATGGAAGTCACTCCTCAGTCACTTCATGGCTAGAATTTGGGCTTCTATTGTTGGAATCATCTTCTTGGTCATAAATGTCGTCAAAATATTCATCATATGGCTAAAAGTCTCCAAGAAACTTATGAGTACCTCCAATTTCTTGTCAAAACCTCCAGAAGTATGCCATCTTGCGTTTTGACCATCCCTACCATTTCATCTAATTTTTGAGGATTTTTCTTATCATAACCTCCCTTTGATATCTCACCTATGGTGTATAAAACCTTAACCACTTTGGTATTTTTATTGGTATGCAGGCCAGTTCAACATATAATTATGGCTTCTCCTGAGTCAGGTTTTTCTTAGATTCCACATATTCTCAGGTCTCATGCTTCAAAATAAGTTTCCTTGACAAATTATAATCCCATTTGTCACATATAAAGACTAGGCCTAGAGCCACCAATAGATTGGTCAGTTCCTTCTATGCTTTATGCTTCTCCAACACTACCTTACTTTTTTCAATATAGAGAGGAAGTAGATATAACTTTGTTTTGTTCCTTCCCTTTCCATAGGTTTTGTCGGAAAGAGTTGCATGACAACATTCCTCCAGCATGAAAACCCAATCCATCACAGATCTGGGGAGTCATAAAGGTTACTTGATTGTGGCAATAACTCTTGCAACATTGGTCTCAGAAAGAGATGTAAAAACTAGTAACACTTACTTATTTTTTATAAGACATATGTCCATACATAAATTGGTTGAATTAAGCCCTCTTCATCTATCCTAGAAATAGGAAAATTTCTCTCTAGAAACCTAAAGTTTTGATGCCGGATTAGATGGACCAAGAAAGTAGAATACCTGAACTTAGATTTAGTTTGGTGATTCTTTAGCTATAGCAACATGTTCACAACTATCAAATTGAAAAAATAAAAATACCTCTGCTCTCACTCCTACTTGAGTATTAGAGCTAAAGCCATATGGAAAGGATGGACTTCTTCATCATTATCCAAACCAAAAACCTAGGATAACATAGAGAAAATATCTTGTGTGTTATTTGAGAACTTTTTGAATGCCAAGGGAAAAACAAAATGGCCTCTAGTAAGCCTCTCCTCTATCTCATGATAGTAGAAACCCTCTCTTTTGTTTGATTCCTCCTAGTAGGTCTCCATATCTTCCTCATAAAAATCCTCAACACATCAGTTGGGAGGGATGCACAACATTTCTCACATAGCTGGAGTAGAAATTGTGACTCTGATCTTGTTTCATGTTATGGTTTTGGTTTCTTCATTTTATCTTTTGGCACATGCGTCCACTAGCTCTAGGAATGGATGTACGACAAGTAACATGAGCTGTGGTAGACCACAACTCCAGATCCAAGAAGAAAAACCCTCAGAGGCACCATGGTATTTCATCCTCTCAAACAATCCTTCTCTAAGATTTTTAGGGTTCTTTGCCAACCTTGGGTCAAAAATATTGTCGACGATATCTCACACTGCTTCCCTTTTAACACTTCTATCTATCAGTACCTTTCTATAGAACTCAAATGGTCGATCTTTGCCCAAAGATATTAGTGAAAATAGACCTTCTTGGTGTAGATTTTTCTCTTCTTCTAGTTGTCGATGGTTTTGCCATGGTTGCTTAAAATTTTGCAGAGAGTTTTCACCGAAATGGCCACTTGTTGTTTGATTTCCTTGAAAAGAAATCTACCTTTTGGTATAATTAATTTCCTTGAGAAATATGTACAATTAGGGCTATGTCATTATCGCTAGTCCATTAAATGTTGCCAACGAGGAGATACGTGTGGGGTGGAGATCTATATCCCTCGGGAATGCCAAAAACTCTATAAGAAGAGATTTAGTGCATTCCTTTCATCGCCTCTTTTCCCCAATAGACTCGTTGCCTTGGGAAGGATGCCCTAAATTATTTCAATCTTTGCTTATTGATTAAAAGTACCTTTAAAAATATGAGCTCATTAATATGTCAGATATTAGTGCATTAATCCATGTCCTTTCTCTTACATGAGCTAGATAATGCTAATGATGGACAAGGACACACGCCATTAATTGACCTATGTGAGTATTTACTCCCAGGCCCAAAAACTAATTTTGAGACCCTATGTCATATTTTTCGTATGGTTTATTCTCTGTTCACCAGCTGCTTTGATATTTTCCCATTACCATCTAGCCAGAAATAGAACTTTCGCTAGTTGAGTTTATTGGCACCTCTTTCCTATAAATAGCTATGCCACCTCAAAGCTATATTCATTCAAAAAGTAAGACTTTGGAGTTTAGCCAGTTTCTTATCTATCTGCATATTATCTTCTTCTCTACTACTTCTACCATGTCTGCTGGCCTAGGTAATCCTATTCATCTTCTTCCACGAAGGCCATAGTATGTCTTCACTATGGAGATAACGACTAATATAATTAAATGCCTAGTAAAGAGGTGCGACTAGCTAGGGGTAATTTCTTTTTGATGTGTCATTGGTATGGACTTCATTGAAGATGAGAACCAGATGCAAAGCAATTGCAACATCCTACCTCACTTCGTGGCCTCTCTATTGGACCTGAATGTTGCCAAAACCAAGGTAGTGGAGTTGTGTCACCGTATGTTTGATGTTTCTTTCCTAGAAGGGCTCAACAAAATTGTGCAAGTTGTTATCCCTAGTGTCAACATTCCCAACACGATGGACCTCTGGCGGTTCATAGATCATGCAATCGATGTGCCTTGGCATCCTTTTTTGAGTGACTTCCATACCATGGACCTAGAAAGCCACTACGCTTTGCCTCTCCCCACTACCACATACCTCCTTCGAGAATATGGTGTTGATGAAGCTCCTGAGTACAAATTCAAAAGCACTTCGAGCTTGTTTTCTTTGGCCGTAGATACTGAGGTCAAGGTTTGTGCATCGTGTGTTGTGTTCTCTTCTTTCTTGCTTACGAAGAAGAAGAAGGAGAAGAAGAAAAAGAAAAAAATTATAGGCAACAAGCTCTTGTAACAATGGGTGGAGGCCTATCTTTTTTATTTAACTTTTTGTAAAAAAATGCCTCCATTTTTCTTTTTGTCCTTTTTCTCAAAAACCCCTTCTGGGTTTTGCTCGAGAGAGCTTTTTCTACTAAAAATTTGAGCCTCAGGCTACCTCATATTGTAAATTCGATGAAAATACAATATATATAATGCAGCTTTTCATAATTCTTTTTTTTCTTCGCTTTATTTCTTATCTTAAAACCTAAAATCTATTTACAAAATATTTACATATGGTACATACCTGTGAATTTTCTTAAAGAATACCACACTTTAATGGAACAGTTATAGATAAATACTGTTTACTAGTATCTCTAACACATTTCCTTCCATATCCTTCAACTCCTATGAATTCCTTTCTTTGTGCGCACTGATTTAGAAGGGGTCCTTCCACAGTGCTTCGAATTTGATGCGTTGCCTTGGTTTTGTAGTGCGTTCATCATATTTTAGTATTAGGCTTCCTTCCTAGAAATCTGCATCATAAGTCTTTTTGTCGAACCATCACTTGACCATTTCTTGCTGGCCAACCATGGCTTCAAAATCATTTTCTCTATCCTTGTCCAAATTGAGAAGTTTGGCTATCCATACCTCCATTTTATCACTTTCCTCTACTTTCAAGGATTTAAGTAACTATAAGGCGAGTACCTCCATAGAAATAGGTTAGACCAATTCTTTCCCACACACTAATTCATATGAATACGTCTTCAAAAATTTTTTAGGTGTTATTTGGTCTTCCCACAAAGCAACTCGTAGATGTTTGTGTCATTCTCTTTGTTGTTCAAACCCGATGTGCTTGATTAACCTAATTAGGTTTTTATTCATTGAATCTACCAACCCTTGCCCTTGTGGGTACTATTTTGAAGAGGTCTTAAGATAGATCCCATTTCAAATAGAAAAATCTGATACTTTTGAACCTACAAAGGCCCTAGCATTGTTGGATACAATAGTCTTTGGCAAACCAAACCTAGTCACCAACACCTCTAGAAAGCTAACAATCTTGCCTTCTATAGAAATTTTTAGGGTGATAGCCTTTGTCCATCTCTTGAATTAGTCAACTATTGTGAGGATCCACTTATGGCCAACACTAGAGATAGGATTTATCATTCCAAAAAATTCTAATCCCCATTTAGCAAAAGGCTCTTCAGTTACAATGGGACTTAAGGGTAGAGAAAAATTCTTCCTCTTACCAACAAAGAATTGGCACTGGGTGCACTTCTGCACTAAACAGTGTGCCTTAGAAAACATTGAGTGCCAATAGTATCCTACTCACATGATTTTCACAGAAATAGTTTTAGCAAAAAAATGTCCACCTTTAGGACTGCTGTGGAATTTTGATAGAACCCTCTCTGCCTAGCACTTATCTAAAAATTGGAGCAATACTCCATCATAATTTATTTGAAATAAAATTCCTTCAACTAGTACATACCTAGTGCCTTGTAGTTAGTAGTATCTTCATTTGTGGAATGGGAGAGCTGCTAGGTAGTGTCTTATCTGCATGTATAGTGTCTGATCCATTACCCAGTATTCGTCAGATTCAAATTGATTTGAAAAGACTTGATCAATCTCCTTGTCAGGTTCAGAACCCGATTCTTATGCCAGATTGTGAGCCCTAATCCTATTCCTACACAAAAACAACATACAAAACATAGTTTGGTTCATATGAAAGATAAAACAAGGATTCCCCATGAAATCCATTTACAATGCTAAATAATATTAAAAACGAAGAACAAACATGAAAGAAAAATGAAATCCTAATTAAGCAATGCAAACTCTTGATCCCATGGGGGAGTTGGTGCCAATTATTGTGTCGAAATTGGCCATTTCCCAACTCCTTTGTAAGCTTGATCATGATTTGGTGATGGTTGTAGCTCCTTGATGAGATTTTAGCATAACTTAGCTATGAAATTATGAAAATGATGAAAATTTACTATGAAGTAGACAAAATTATCTCTCAATATGAAGAGAGTAACTTTGCTCAAATTGTGGATGAGGATGGTTGAGTATAGTAAGTTTACTCAATTTGTGGATGTTAGAATGAGAGGAAGAGTCTCTCACTTATAGATTTCCAAAATGGAAGAGAGAGTGGAATTGAGCAATGTGGGATCATTCATCCAATGACAAGGTTCCACTTGTCAAGATGTGAAGGGTTGAAGGTTGTGCACATTTTGGTCAATGTGCATGACAAATGCCATTAGGTGGAATTTGAAATTGGGGAAATGACATGTGAGAGGAAAAGAGGAATGAAATAAGTGCCACTTGGCTCAATGCACAAGGACATGTAAGAGGAGTGAATTCTTTTTTGGATGTACAAATCCACTTGGATTTTGAATTCAAATTTGAAGGAATATTCCTCCTTTATTCTATGTTGAGAGAAAATAGGCAATTAAATAAATCAAAGTAATTGATTTATCGTGCAAGTTGCATTCTCTAGAGGATTTTAGTGATTGAGATTAAATTAATCAAGATTTGATGAATTTAATGTGAGATTAGGTGATTTGACAATTTTGACTTAGATTTATGAGTTAATTTAAATCAGAATTGAGAGGAAAGGTTTAATTAAATAAATTTTTTAATTTATTTAACTAAAGGGGATAATGTTAGATTAGATAAAATAAGGTTTAATTTATTCAATTTAATGAGAACACTTTAGGGATTTAATTTAAATAAAATGAATTATTTAAATGAACAGAGATAGAGGGTTAATTGAATTAAATTGATTAATTTAATCAAGACAGGAGAAAGACATAATTAAATAAAGAATGATTTATCTAATTAAGAGATGACAAGTGATGATAAGCTGAGAGGATGATTTGGGAAGAAATTTTGTTAGTAATTAGGATCAAGTGTGCCGAATCGAATTGTATATTTTCCATGTCTACATAGATATTCACACAGGTCTCTTCCATGCACTAGTTTAGTCGGCTTGATATCTACGTCATACTCAAGGATCTTAGTGATCCAATTGGCTCTCTTTTTAGTTATTTCTCCTTCAGTAATGTATTTCTTTACACGAGGGTGGGCAACCAAAATGGTAATCTTATTAGCTAACACTAGGTGTCAAAACTTCTTGAGGCTCTTGACAATGAAAAAAGCTTATTTTTCTACAAAGTTGTACCTAGTTTCATAACATTTGAGGGTTATTGTATGAAAATAAATTAGATGCTCCCCATCGTCCTTCTCATCCCTTTGAGTGAGCACAAAAGGTATGCTATGTTGACTGCTATACACATATAACAATAAATCTTTACAACAATTTGGATTGGCTAGTAACTGAGCAGTGGAGATAGCCTTATTAATTTTCTTGAAAGCTTCCTTGCCTTTGGGAGTCCATTTGAACATCAAACTATTTTTGAGCATCAACGTAATGGGCCTTGTGATTCTTGCAAAGTCTGAAATAAACCAGCTGACAAAATTTATCCTTCCTAAGAAAGACTGTAGTCCCTTTTGATTTACTAGTAAGGGAAAATCCATGATAAATTTGACTCTTTTGGAGTCTATTGTGATTCCCTCCTTGGATACTACAATGCCAAATAGCTTACCTTGGGGTACTCCGAAAACACATTTTTTGAGATTTAAAGAAATCCAAAACTTTTGGCATCTTTGGAAGACCTCTTCTAGGTGATCAAAATGACCAGCCTTCAATTTTGAAAAGACTGTTAGGTCATCCAGATAAATCAGAATGATTGAACTAGTCAATGTTGTGAAAGGAATGTCCATAGCCCATTGAAAAGTCATGCCGACATTAGGGAGTTAGAATGACATCTTTGCATATACGAACGTTCCCCACTTAGTGGTAAATGTATTTTTTTGTTGGTCACCTCTCTTGACAAGTACTTGATTGTACCCTCAAAAATTGTCAAGAAATGAGAAAATCTTTGAACTAGCTACTACTTGCAAGATCTGCTCCATGGATGGCAAATGATAATGATATTTTAGCGAAGCCCTATTCAGTTCACGAAAAATTGACACAAAGCTGGATGTCACCATTTTTCTTTCTTATCGACACTAGATTAGACACCCAAGTTGAGTGTTTAATCGTATAAATGATTCAAGACTCAATTAGTTTAGGGAGCTCTTGTGCCATCAGTGCCTCGACCTTTGGATTGACAGCAGTTTTCTTTTTTTGGACTAGTTTCGACCCTTCCACCAAGTTAATAGTATGTTGGATTATACCAGGATCGTATCCTTTGAGATCATCATAGGTCCATGCTATCTTTGTCGCACCTAGAACATAGATCTCTTAGCCTTTCTCTGTCTTCCCATTGTACATTTCTTCCAACTTTCAACATTCTTCCCTTTTTGACATCCAACTCTTCATAATCCTTTTCGTCAGCTATGAACCTTTTCTTACCATTCCTTACATCTTCACAATCAAAAATATTCTCAAGGAAATCAAACCTCGAGGAAGCTTATTCCCTTTAAGTTGAATGACCTACCCTTCAGATGGTTGAACCTCTCATTTCGAATGGTCTGAAGGTCCTCCTAACTTTTGGATAAAAGTGGTTATTTCGGTGTCATCCTCAAACACTTGCCAATTTTGATCATTGTCGATAATCGATGGTCGAACAATGATGTGAACAACACCCTAATTTGAATTGGGGGCCGCTTCAAATTGTAACCAAACAAAATACATATGATCAACTATATTGTTCTAGGATCGAGGAATAGCTTGCACATTGAAAGCTTCAAAAATTTTGATTAGATCCCTTATTCGATGTCTATAGGCCCTCATCCTTGTATTTTTAGTTGTTGCTTGCCCTCAAACTTGACTCACTATCAACTTGGAATCCCCAAACACTTGCAACCTCTTTGCACCCATTCGTTTAGCAAGGAGCAAGCCATGAATCAAGGCCACATATTCTGCATCATTATTCAAGCACTTAAACTAAAATTGATAAGATCTGAGAGTCTCTGATCCTATCAGAGATAGTAATCGGAATCCTACTACAGAGCCAGTTTTTCATTTAGTACCATCAAAATATAAGGTCCATAGGAGATTATGCATTAGATCATCAAATATTTCTTGATATTTCATCAGTTTTGGATGAACCATATTATCATCAAATATGACATAAGTACCTAATCATGTGGCATGGAAATTATCAAAAGGGTCAGAGTCGATGAATTGGTTAAGGAGAACCTCTTCCTCAGGGGTACACTCACTTGTGTCTTCTTCATCCTCCAACATCTCCATGTAGATTCCTTCTTGTCTTAAAAAATTAGTGTACGTTGCTTCAAAACAGAGGAGTGCACTATCCGATATGTGTTCGGGAAGCAAAGATTCTAAAAGAATATTCATCTTTTCCCTATGCTTGGTTCTTAATATTAGATGGGACCAATCTAGGGCCAAATATCCACCACCTTTGTGGTGAAATATCTAGAAAGACATATCCTGAAAACCAGGGGAATGTCTATTATAACTACCTCTTGCAAAACCGTCTAACTCAAGCACGAAAAAAGGGTTAAGGATAGATGTTTTATCCGACCAACTGTTGGAACATTCTTTCTATCCAACTACATGATTTCCTTTTCCAAAGGTTCATACTTGACCATTAAGACATCAACCACTTTCTTTGGCATTATTGTTGTACTGGATCCCGAGTCAATCATATTATTGTGCAAAAGTTCATCTCTGACAATTAATGTTGAAAAGAAAGGAGTGGGCTTTGGATGTCTTACCTACTTCTCTTTTTCTTTATCTCAATTGTTTGTATAGGCTGGATCCTTTGAAATTTGAGAATCCGACATGGGAAATTTATCTTTATTTAGATCACATGGCGGAACTTCATCTGTTTTTGGTTTTGGTTCTTTGTTTTTTAGTTCTTCCTGAAGCAACGTCTTTTGCTTGGGGATAGATATCATGTCCCATAAGGACACATTAGCAGGTGCCTTCTTCAATTTCTCCACCATGTTGAGCGTTCCGACCAGTTGAATATTTGGTCTGAATGGCAAAATCTCTCTCGGCTTCAGAGGAAGATAGTTTGTTGTGAACAGGTTTGATATCTTACCAGGAAACTTTTTGAGCAATAGTGGAATCCATTGTTTCTCAGTTGGTTAAAAAATTGGCTGAATAGTCGGCTGGGGTAGTTTTCCTTCTCACGAAGGTGGCTAGTGGAGTTGAGAACAATGTAGAGATTATGGCACATATTCTCTCATGAGTTTTCTCTTGGATTTGGTATTGTAGTCCGACAATACCTATAGGGTGTTGGTTTTTGGGGCTTCATTGGTGAATATTACATCTTCTTCTTCTTCCATCTAAGAGAAGAGTTCCTGATCAGGTGAAATGTCCAACTCTTTCTCTAAGGACATTCCTTGCATTTGTGCTCTAACTGGGAATTTTCCATCTCAGAAGACTCATACTCTTTCTTGTTTGGTTGGGTGCCTTTATTCCTTTTCTCCACTATCCTTTGTTGTAGATTTCCCTTTGGGCAATTCTAGGGCATATGATTATCATTGTAGGGAAAATACCATGCATTTTCATCATCCACTGGGTTATATTGACCTAGAATCAAGTCCTTGCTATGGCTATCCTTAACCATCTATAATGGCATAGTAACCAAGATTATTTGATTGGTGGAATCCACTTGCTGACCTCCTTGACCCAAAGGTCCTTGGTATGTACTCTGCTGATTTTGTTTATAGAAGGGTCTACCTCCTTGGCATGTCTGAGTTCCTTACTTCAAAGGATCTTCTTGTTGCCACTTGATGAGAATTAGCTAATTAGGGAAGGATTACATCAGGCTCTTCATATCATTAAGATCTATTGCTACATCAGAAGAACCTGACATGATTAGTTGTGTAGTAGGGTACATGTTCATATATTTGGGTGAAGCTAAGCTCATCATTTGTGGTGCTAAAGTGTTCGAAGAAGACCCTTCTCGGAGTCGCACACCTAATATTTTTGCAAAAATAGGCATCAGAGGCCATGGTGGAAGATTTCCCACATCTTTCAAGCTATTCTCCACTTGTACCACCATCTCATAGGCATCGCGTAAAGTATCTCCTCCCATGGAAGTTATCAGGACTGCAATATTTGAATTGATGGCCTTGAAGTAGAACATGAACACCATAGTAGCTTGATGTCATGTAGTAGTTGGTATCCTCTGCCAGGTTTTGATAAACCTAGTGTTGAAGTTGCTCATAGATTATTATGGGGCCCTCTAAATGGTAATCAGTTGGTGTAGTAGCGAGGAACATCTCCTTTCTCTTAAAATAATTTGAAAATATTTTCTCTGAGATCGTCCAACAAGTTGATGAAACTAGAGATCAAAGATCTGTACCAATCTTGAACCTTCCCTTTGAAAGAAGCAACCAGTAACCGCATAGAAATGTTTTCCTCTCTGATATTATGTACCCTACATACTTCTACTACATATTGGAGGTTTTCGAAAGGGGTTTTAAAGTGCTCCCTAGAAAATTTCGGAATAGCCTTGAGGGCATTAGCGAGTATGGCAGGCCAAACTTTGGGTGGAGTTGGTGGTAGTAGTGGACTACCACTATCCCAAGTTACAAAGTTTCTAGGAGAAAGGGGGTATGTGAGCCATCAAGAAAAGGTTCCTATATATCAGGTATACTGGTATTCTTATTTGGAAACTTTGGCCTCCAGGCGAAGTAGATAAGGCTCTAAACTCTGGACTCTTACTTCTTACTCTACCAATTCTTATAGGTGATACAAAACATGTGACCCTTCTTCTCCTAGATACCGAGGCTGGTATCTGGGAGAACTTAAATTTAACCTTCGAAGATGCTCTTGTTTGAACCCTAGGCATGAGAACTCCAGTTTCCTTCCTCTGGTCTGATTCAAAAATACTTTTGACTTCTAATCAGGCCTTTGGAATTGGTCCCACCAGGCGTGCCAGAAAAATAATTATTGATTATCAAAGTTTGCACCCCTCTGATAGTCTTATGGGAAATTCAGTGAGTGGGGGAAGATATGCACCTCACTGAATACCTCTGAGATTTTTATAGAAAGCCAACTCTTCTTTGAGTTTTGGGGAAAGAGTAGAAATAAATGCAAACAAAAAAAATATTTAAAGTGGCGATGCACTGATACTTTTACAATATTTCAAAACCACAAGTTTCCTTCTATGAGTGATATGATAGACACATAACACCACATCCCTTCATTGTTGGGATGAGAATGAAAAACAAAGGCTCGATATAAGCACACATGTAGTCATTCAATCCACCCACAAGAAGTGTGTTTTAAGATCCAACCAAACATAAAAGTTCAAGAATCAATAGAAAACATCCAAAATCAACATGAAACCTTCGTCTTAATATAGCATATCATGAAAAAATGATAATATTCAAAGAAAGTGGAGAAGTCCAATGACATAGTCCAATTTCTATAGATTATAACTTAATCATATACACAAACAACATGGAAATCAGATAATCAAACTATTCAGATTAAGCAAGAAACAATGTTCTATCATGGACAAGATATAAAGAAAGAAATATTGACAAAGACCATATCTTGCATAGTTTCAAATATTTCCTCAAAATAACTTGTACTTCAAATAGATATGAACTTTAAAAAAGAGATCAAATTCCAATCCAATAATATTCTACTCACTATGAAAACTAAGGAAACATTTCTAACAGGAAAACTTTTTGGAACCCTTTCTTCATGTTGATGTTCCCAATATATAGCTTCCAAAGAGAGAGAAATGCTGACCTCATTGAATATTAATGATTGACAGATGTCTACACCAGATAGATTGAAAATTTGATCCTAGATCTTTTGGTTGAGTTGCTGCAATCTTTCTTATCAATGTTTCAACTTTCACATTAATATTATTTAGTTATTTTATTAGGATCACCCACCATAATTGCTTGGATCAGAAAGATAGTCTGGCAAAGGTTTTATCGATCAATAAAGTGGCCTTGGCAGCATCGATTTATACCCCTGTTGGCAACACAAGGGTAGACAACTGATAGGGGGGGTGAATTAGTTGTCTCAAAATTTCAAACTTATTAAATGTATTAACCCTTATTCTCAGATCTGATCAATAATCATCAAAGCATAAGTGAAAAACACATCAAAAGTACACATAACACCAAGATTTTTTTGCGTGGAAACCCTATTAGGGTAAAAAACCACGGTGGAGGTTAACCCACAAATTATACCCTGTTAAAAGTAAAAGAAGAATAAATGAGGAATGCACATGCATTTAGGAACACTTCCTAGAGCTCACTGCAAAAATACAAAAAAAGACTCACTATCTTATGTAAATATTTAGATTAAATCCATCTAAAGAATTTGTACTGAGAAAGTAGCATCTACTAATGCCTGAGTACAGTTCAAGTTAACCACATGAAAAATTCTTCACTCTTCTTCACTCTTCTTTACACTCTGCTCTACTTTCAAATTATATGAACCTTATTTTCACATAGCACTCACACACTTCATATCGCACACACATCTCAATTGAAGAAACAATCACTTATATATATCCACAACATGAAATTACATTACTTCATGTCGGCTTCAACAAAATAATAGAATGAATGCAAACTATCAACCAAAAAAAATAAAGATTATTAATTTGAATCAACCAAGGTTGGCCACAACATAGTAGAGATGCAAAACAACATCTTCAAACACAAAACACCTTCAAATATTCTTCCACGAAGATCCACAACATGCTACAATCACCCTGTCGGCCATGAACATGAAAAACATGAACACGCAAGAGAAAATCTAGGATCGTGAGCACAAAAATCAATGTGAACGTGCAACATAGATAAAACATGATCTAAAAACATCCACAATCATCACAAGAACATACACAACAACTTAGATTACCAAAATCACATTATCTTCTTCCATGAACACCAGTTACAGTAGAAGAATAATTGTCGGAACACAAAAACTTATAACTTGCTCGAATCTTCATGTGCACCTCAAAAAAATTTGGAGTAGAAACTAAATAGTCTTAAAAACAAATCCTTTGATCTGAAACATCTTATTATCATCATACTAGACTTTCCATCATATTGATCTTCACTACTTCATAGATAGCCTATAAAATATTTATTACAATTTTCTCAATATCCTTGACATATACAGTCTTAAAGACATTAATGCTAATAGTGTTGACATAAATGAAAACCACATATCAGCAATACAACCACACCATACAAAAATCTCCCCCTTTAGAATTGATGGAAATACATGATGCGAAAAACAACATCAACACAACTTATTCCAATACTTACTCTCCCTTAGGTTTTGACTCTTTTCTCATGACTTCCCATTTCTTTAAATTTCTCTTCTCCCCCTTAGTTCTTCCAAAGTTTTTCACATTGTTCTTCTCCCCCTTTGACATAAATGGAAAAGGTACACAAGCTCTGAACCACATAGTTGAATCATTTGACTACTCCCCCTAAGTGGAAGCCACCACAACATCAATCTGAATCAAGATATGACTATGAAGTGCAAAAAATAATGCAATGTATTGCATATTAGTTTTGATTAGGAGGGGTAATCACCCCTAACTTCCCTCTAAGATAGTAAAAATTATCCTTAGGAAAAGGCTTAGTAAAGATTTCTGCAATCTTTTCCTTAGTAGGCGCATACTCCAGTCTAACTTCCTTATCACTCACTTTGTCTCTCAAAATGTGGTAGTTGATAGATATATGCTTGGTATTTTAATGCAGCACCAGATTCTTAGAAATGTTTATAGTACTTGACTTATCACATAATATGGAAATAGGTTCATCATACACAAATTTGATATATTTCAACATCTGCTTCATCCACAATTCTTGAGTATAATTGTTAGCAATAGCAATATATTCTGCATCTACAGTAGACAAAGAAATGACATTCTGCTTTTTACTTAACAATGAAATCGACTTCTTTCCCAAGAAAATTGCACCACCACTAGTAATTTTCTTGTCATTCACATCTCCTACCCAATCGACATCAGTAAAATCACTTAAAGTAATATCATCATCTTTAGGATACCATAGGCCAAAATCAACTGTTACTTTCAAGTGTTTGAAAATTCTCTTCACAATAGTCACATGAGATTCCTTAGGATCAGCTTGAAATCTTGCAACAATGCATACAACATTCATGATGTCTAGTCTAGTTTGAGACAAATAAAGCAATCCACCAATCATTGATCTGTATCTAGTCTAATTTGCCTTCACAAAATTATCATCTTGTGTCAACTTACATTTGATCACCATGGGTGTGCTGACTAGCTTTGAATCTTCCATACCAAACTTCTTTATCAGTTCGCTCACATAATTGGATTGAGATAGTAAGATTCCTTTATCTAACTAAGTAATTTGCAATCCCAAAAATAATTTCAACTCTCCAATTATTGACATCTCAAACTCATTTTTCATCTCAATAGCAAACTTCATGCATAAACCATCATCTCCTACAAAAATGATATCATCAACAAGACTTCCACAAAAAAATATTTATCATTATCAATCTTGAAATACATATTACTATCAAAAATACCTTTGTTAAATCCAAGCTTTAGCAAATACTTATCTAATCTAGCATACCATGCTCTAGGGGCTTGCCTGAGTCCATACAATTCTTTCTTCAACTGAAAAACCATATCTCCCTGATCAGTCAATTGAAATCTATCAGGTTGCTCAATATACACCTTTTTAGCTCTCAAAAATGCAGGTCTGAACCATGAAAGTTTGCCAAGCTTTCATAACGCTTTAGGGTAACATAAAAAGGTTTGAAACAATTAAACCTTCTACTCATTCGGTGCTGCTAGACCTAGGCGGGTGTACCTAATTGAATTGAGCAAGCTTGAATTTTAATCTTTTCCTATTTGCCCTAATTTATCTACAATGGCAGATTGAAATGGACAAAATAAACAAATTTGGTATAAATTGTATATCAATCATCAAAACTAAACCCTAATACTCAGTTAATAGATGCAGAAATGTGAATGAAAAAATGAAAGACCAGTGCCTTATAGGGTTCACAGAGTCAAGAGAAATCTAAAACAAGTTTACTTGTTCTGGTAGACAGTCAAGTTGTTTAGCATTTTATATGGTTTATAACTTGTATAAACATGCAAGATTGTGATTATTGAGTTCTTCTTAACAATCCAAGTGACATTCCCTAATTACTATGATCAATTCAGAGAATTTAATCTTTACTGGAAAGAAACAATTAATTGATCATACAGATGTAGCAAATGTGCATTGATGAACTAGGTAAAAACTTGTTTACACTAATTCAAATAACCAGAAAACACCATTATGGAGACAACTTCAATAATACTTTTCAACACAAATCATGAACAACTGATACCAGAAAACATCGCACCATCATATTAAACTTTCATTGATATCTCCATGATTTTACAGATGCAACAAGTCTTATCCTTTTGAAAAAAATTGTATCTTGATGTCTCTCTCCTATCCTCTATCTAATTCTACCCCTTAATATTGTTTTCAAAATGGGCATTTATACATTGAGGATACGAAAGGGCGCGTCCTTTCAGAAATAGGAAAAAACAAAATTTGAAACAAAAGATAGTGACTAATTAAGTTTTAGTTAGCCACAAGTGAGTCGTAGCGAGGTAGTCCAAGTAATCCTGACACTTATATGTATCCGCATCCTCGACAGCATTCATGATCGTGATTTCCATCATGACCATTTCCTCATTTTGCTCACTCACTTCCTCTAATGTTGTATTCTCTGCAGAAGCTATCTTCATGATTCCATTCAGTATTGTGTCACATTCATTCTTCCATCTAGGGGCATATTTCAACTCCCCTCTACCATCAGAAAATGTGACCACAGTCTTCTTGGTAGCTTCAATTAATCCTTGTTTATCCCCCTGCAATTCCTCACAAAATTTTTGATGGCAACTGATAATATTGTTTGCAGCTTCAAGTGCAGTACCATTAGCCTCCTCATTCTTGGCCAATTCATGAAACTTCTCCATAATTCATCCATCCATCTTGTCATGCTCCTTCAATGCAGTTAGAGTACTAAAATATTTTCCCCATAATTTGTTCAACCAGGATGTCAAATTATCCTGCCTCCTCTTAACAATTGCAACAATTGCATCATACTTTCCCTGATTATAGGCACTTGACCCTATCCAATGATCTTTTGCTTGAGAGCTTTCTCCTTGAGTGAGCATTTTGGCTGAATCAATTGAGACACCAACCAAGTCTTTCAATCTATCATTTTCTCGTAACATTCTCTCATTACTTTCCTTATACATTTCTCTTTCTCTTATCAGTGCCTGGATCTGTGCTTTATTCAATTTTGCAATGTCTATCCCTATCTCTGCAGTAACCAGAGGATCAACCTCTCCAACCTTTAGGGTCATAACATGGCCAAATGCCTTCTTTATATCAATTACGACTGATTTCCTGTGGGGGGGATACAAAGCCCATATCATCAATGATCCCTCATCAGTATTATACTTAGAACCTGCATACACCTCTGTCACCTTTTCCTTATCAAGTTTGTGTGTAGTGTTACTACCTCTTAAGAAACTATCAAAAACCAAAGCAGAGTTCAAGTCAAGTCCAGGAAAAATCATGACTCCAACATTCTCCAACATTTTCCTCCCCTTTTCAGGAGTCATATTTGTCATTTCATCATCCACACATCTTCTCAATTGATCCAACAATTGCTTTTCATTCCCTAAAGTGATAGCACCAACATCTTCTCTTATTTCTTTCCCCTTCAGTTTGTACAAGAATGCTTTGAACTCTAGAGAATTTATAAACTGATCATCTGAAACAAATGCTCTGTATTCCATATTCCTTGCATCAATATCACCACTTTCAATACTCTGCTCTCTAGTTGGGCAAACATACTGTTGAGTCCTTAACCTAGATATTTTCTCTGTTCTGCTCTGTGGCATTTCATTCATTGGGGTTTCCTCATCTCCAGAAGACAATGTCCCCATATCCTATAACCCTTGGTTATAACTCTCAACCACCACCTCTGCTTCCTCTTCATCCAAATTCCTGATCATATCATCAAAAGGATAAGGTACATATTGATACCTTCCAAAGTTAATCCTTTATTTGGCTGAATTGATATATCCTTCAGGGTCAAAGTTTTTCCTAGGTGGTCTCATTTTCATGTTATAATGCAACAATCTATCATGGATCGAATCATATCCCTCCTTAGCCAACACAGTGAAATCACCAAAACATAATATACTATGCATGAAAGCATGCTCCCCATAAGAACTAAAAATCATCACACTGTTGTAATCCATTTGTCTAACAATTTCCAAATATGCAATTCCGTTTGGAACTGTCCTTGGTAGAATAAAATAGGTACCTTCAAATCCATACACTCTAATCATTGTAGCTCCTTCCAAACAATACCAGTCACCCCAATTATGATCAATTGGCCCATTGAAATCTTTGGGCTGAAGAAAGCCCTTAATCTCATTAGTCAATGAATAATTACAAGGATACTTATACAACTTGTACAAAGTTTTCACAAAATATTTCTCAAAGTGGATGAAACTAGAATTGGCAAACCTGCTATCCCAAATAGCAGTCCACAGCTGAATAGGCAATGCCTCACCCTCCTTACCAATTTGAAAGATTCTCATTTTTGGAGGCCATACTCCCAACTCTTGTCCAAAATACAGCACCAAGTGCATCAGCAATGAATAGTGTCTGAGATGAACAATAGAAGCTCCACTCTTTATAGCCATCAATCCTGAATCAAGCTCCCTAGCAATATATGAAGAATAATCAAATGGCCTAGAGTTATGATACTGAATATCTACTGTGATAATCATTGGCACAATTGACATGAGTTTCGGGGCATCCATCCCTAATACTTGGCACACTAAGAAATATGTGTATTTCATGTAAGGTTCAAACAAATCTACATGATAAGGAGGCCCCTCACTATCTTGCAAAGGTTCTGATTTGCTACCCCATTTAACTCTATGAATAGGCAACCTCCAACCCGTATAGATTGTATCCATTCTCAAATATTTCTTTTCCAACTCTTCGTAGCTGATCTCCTCATTGCAAAACCCTTCCAGTTTGAAAACCTCACCCACTGCTTCTTTAGACACATATATCTATGGTCTTCTAGATGGGTCACATATAGCCTTATGTTTTGGATCATACTTGTTTGCAAGCACTTTCACTAATTTTGCATTTACAAAAATATTAGGGCACACCAGTTTCCCTACATTCAACTTCCATGGGTTATAGACTAGTTCAAAATGGTTTCTTCTGTGGTAATGGAAATTGAAAAGCTCATAACCTCTTATGGCAGTCCAGACATCACCTATGAACTTGCACTTGTCATCTAGTTTGTCAACCTCTGCCCTAAGCTATGCAGACCTTCTAGCTTTAGGGCTCGAGCCAGGTAATTGATCAATAAGGTTTTGGTTCAACCTCCTCTCAGTGCCCTCATGCTCTATATCAACCTTTTGTTTCTTTCCTTTCGACAAACTACTCACAACAGGCTTTCTACCCTTACCCTTCCCAGAACTAGAGGACTCCATTCTCAAGCTTATAAAATCAAAATGTAAAAACCAAGGAATAGTCACTTA
>CM021103.1:592170393-592206397 GCA_007115665.2 Sequoiadendron giganteum | reverse complement strand
TTTTCTTTCTTCTTCTTTAATTTGTTTCATTTCTTCCTCATATCTGAATACCTTTCTAAAAGAACTTTCACCCAGATCATATCTTTGCTTGTCTCTCCTAGAAGTAGTAGCTTTAAATGCAGATTTTGTCTTATGAGGGGCATCACCAAATTCACTCAGCTTAGAAGGAGTAAGTTTACCAACCAACATATCTCTGGTTACATTTTTCATAGTCTGGAGCTCATCAATAGTTGTAGATTTAACTTTGTATGCAATAGGCATGGATCTAAGCACTTTAGAAACAATATATGATTCATCTAAATATCCACCAACACATCTAATACTGCACACTAAATAATTCACTCTTTGCATGAAAGTAGCAATATTTTCATCATCACCCATTTTCAACATTTTATATTTCCATTTTAGACTTTTTAGCTTAGCAATCTTTACATTTGCATCACCTTCATACAAGGTTTCCAATTTTTTCCAGATCTCATAAGATGTCCTTAGCTCCATAACATTTGTCATCTTATAACAGTCAAAGCACTCAACAATGGTTCCTTAGCTTTGATATTATATTCAACATCCATAATCTCAACAGTAGTAGTAGGACCATTTTGAGGAATAACATACCTATTACTTGTACTGTTCCAGTAGGATTCACCAATGCATCTTAGATGACACTCCATTCGAGTCTTCTATAAAGAATAATTTATTCCATCAAATCTCAGACTATACTTCTTGTATGTCGCCATCTCGGATCACCCCAAGCTATTCAAATTCTTCCAAGGAACCTTCTCTTATACCAATTGTTGGCAACACAAGGGCATACAACAAAGAGGGGGGGTGTATCAGCTATCACAAAATTTCAAACTTATTAAGTTACTTATTAACCCTTATTCTCAAATCTGACCAATAACCATCAAAGCATAAATCAACAACACATTAGAAGTACACATAACACCAATATGTTTTTGCGTGGAAACCCTATTAGGGGAAAACCCATGGTGGAGGTTAATCCACAGGTTATACCCTATTAAAAGTATAAGAAGAATAAATGAGGAATGAACATGCATTCAAGCACATTGCCTAGATCTCATTGCTAAAATACGAAGGAAGACTCATTGTCTTAAATAAATATTTAGATTAAATCCATTTGAAGAATTTGAACTAAGAAAGTAGAATATGCTAATGCCTAAGTACAGTTTCGGTTAAGAACATGAAAAATTCTTCACTCTTCTTCACTCTTCTTCACACTCTGCTCTTCTTTCGAATGATTTGAACCTTATTTGAACATAGAACACACACACACACATCTCAAATAAAGAAATAATCACTTATATATATCTACAACATGAAATTATATTGCTTCATGTTGGCTTCAAAAATAAATAGAATGAATGCAAACTGTCGACCCAAAATAATAGATTATTAATGCAAATCAACCAAGGTCAACCACAACATAGTAGAGACCCAAAAAAATGTCCTCAAACACAAAACACCTTCAAATATTGTTCCTCAAAGATTCACAACATGCTATAATGACCCTATTGGCCACGAACATGAAAAACATGAACACACAAGAGAAAATCTTAGATCACGAGCACAACAGTCAATGCAAACATGCAACATGGATAGAGAATAATCTAGAAACTTCCACAATCATCATAGAAACATACACAACAACTTAGATTACTAGAATCACATTATCGTCTTCCATGAACACCATTTACAATAGCAGAATAACTATCGGAACACAAAAACTTATCACTTGCTCAAATCTTCATGCACACCTTTGAAACTTTCAAAGTAGAAACTAGATAGTCTTGAAAATAAACCTTTTGATCCACAAAATATTATTATCAACATAATGGAATTTACATCATACTGATCTTCACTGCTTTGCAGACAACCTATAACATATTTATTACAATTTTCTCAATATCCTCAACATATACAATCTTAAAGACATTAATTCTAATAGTGTTGACATTAATGACAACCACAAATCATAAATACAACCACAACATCCAACAACCCCTTCATTGGAAGAAGGAAAAATTCTCTCTAACGGTCTCTGCTTGAAGACTTCCAAGATACAACTCTACTGGTGAGAAGAGATGACATGGCAAATAGGCGGACAATTTCAAATTTGCGAAAAGTTTATTTAAGAAATCATTCAACCAACCAACACGTGGCCCAACTCCCAACTGAGAAGAGAGCAATTAACAAGGCATGTGCAACCACCATGTGGTGCATTGTGCGCTCATCAAAAATATAATTGTTTCATGCGAGGATCGTCTTGAAGACAAAAATAAAGCCGAAAACCAAAAATAGGCTAAGGAAAAATTTTGCTTCACACCTATCAAGAGACATTCATCATTGGCAAGAAGATCTAAATGAATATTGACTCATTTGGTTTAGTGAGTCTTATCTTTTATTTGATTTATCTTTTTTCATGTTCCTATGCTACTCAAGGATATCCACAAGTTATTAGAGGAGAAAGGATGGATCATGATCTTTTGTGTTTTATTTTCTATTTATGGTTTGTCTTGACAGTATGGTTGGGGTTGAATTATGTTCCTTGTGTGTGATTGAGTTCCATTTTCCATAATCAAAATACCCTTTGTAATTTTAAGGTCATATAATACTTTCTTTCAGTAGGATCAACATGCTTTGTGGTTCCTCCCTCAAATATTTTAATAGGGTTCTATTGTCATTAGTACGAGACATAGCACTCCTTGTTTGAAATGTGTTTGTCTATACAAAGGTATATAATTTTTAACCTTTTTCTTCCTATAACTTGGTGTACATTATCCATTTTTGAAATAAAAGTGCTTTATGATGATACCTATGCACTCATGAAAGCTCAATATTACCCTATCAATCCATTTTGAATCTTCATCTATTTCATTCAATAACATTCTATCCATCCTATCCTAATATATTGAGCTTCTCCATATTTTATATTGATTGAACTAAAAATTCTTCACTTCCTAATAACACTTTCTTCTAGTTTGTCAAAAAATTCAGCTCAATTTTCATATTTTTCACCTAAGTTCTCGAGGGTGCATCATACTATCCCACTTCTACCAGAGCATGCTAGGACAAGACCTGAAGTAAATTTCTCTTGATTTTTCATTGACACAATGCTAAAATTACATTGTCTCTGAGGGGAAAAATATAGAAACTAATAATTGTTTTGAGCCTATGATGAAATTTTCTTACTTTCATTTAACCTTAGTTTCATTCTTCTTCACATACTTATAATTAATAAATTTAACTATTTAATTATTTAATTATTCTAAATTTCTTCTAGTGACTAATTCAATAATTTAATTAATCTTATTTCTCTTCATTTTTTCGTTAATTAAATGATTTTAATTATTTATTAAATTTGACCTCTTTCGATTAAATAATTATGTTAATTATAATCCATACAATTAAAAAAATATCTTTATTTATTTAATCATCCTAAATCCTAGGTTCTTCTATAATTAATCAAATATTTTTGTTTAATTAATTATTCACATGTGTGGGTGTTTATTTATTTAAATAACTTGTCATATTTCTTTCTTAACTTACCGTATTTCACTCTAAACTTAACTCTTACTTCTTTCTATTTCTTCCTCCACTTATGTCTTCCATTTCTCTTCCATTTTTCCATTTTCAATATGAGAAACTTTCCTATGAAAATCCTCTCATCCAATCTTGACCATGGATCATCTATCACATCTCGACCATTCATCATGCCAATATTTTTTATTAATTCAGCCTTCATCTCTTCAAAATTCAACCACAATCATTGAAATATTGCCATCATTATTATCTTGAGATAATCATATTTATGCACAAAAAATTGAGAGCAACAATACCAAATTATAAAGTGAGATGGAGAAGAGCAATGAAAGTGACTCAATGGTGATGTGAAAATTTATATTGCATTTTTCTAATTTATCTTATTTCTTATGCCATTTTGTACTTTTGTAGTGTTGGTTGTTTTTACTGTAACCAAGTTGATATTCTATTCTACCTATAGAATTGCCAATTCTAATCAAGGGCAGCTCGAAGGACCTGGACCAACTGACGAGAATTTTAACAAACAACCTCCTACACTTCAGGCTCTACAAGACCCAAGAGGGTGGTACCCTTAATGTGTTTATAATCTCTGCACCGAACTTATAAACAATCATTAATAATAACATATAATCCCATTTAATAGCTCAACAGAATAGGATACTACTGAACTGAATTGTCTTTTCATCAGTATCAACTACTTGGAGCATGAGATGATTACAAAAATACTTCACAACCTAAGATAGTCATTTGATTTGCAATTCGTAGCAAGCTCTAAGTAAAGACAAATAGAAACAAAACCTTACAAACAAATACTATTTAGACCAGTGCCATATACAATTGGGGAGTCGAATTCACAAACATTTAAAATCCATGATAGATTCAAACACATAGCATAAAATATCTCTAATAATATTGCCTTACAATTCTATCAATTTATATCCTAACCCAATACTTCTTACCAAATCCTTTATAAACACATCCACCTATAATTCCATTCAAGCATTTTAATTAATTCTTTGAATTAAAGACAAAATGAGAATCATACACACCACAACAATGAGATGAACGCAATAACCCTTGATTATATTATTCAAGATTATGATATGCTTATACAAAGGAGAGACATGAGCTCAAAATGAATCATTCCAACTCAAATACTAATATTATCATGAAACATTGAACATTCATAAATTCAAAACCCTATAGAATGACACAAAACCTAAATAGCATTTACACTTAACCAACATGCTTTACAACTTTCTCTGTAAATATTCTTAGACTCGACCTCAAAAATATCTAACTTGCTAACTCATATTTCTAGCCTTTAAAGCCTTCTTATAAAGAATGAAGGAGAAAACAAGCATCGGGCTAGAAAATACGCATGTCACCAGTCAATTGGACCACCCTAAGACACTTCACAAAAATTATTACAACCTCCAAGTCCCTGAAGCATTTTCTTGTTAACTCCAATCATTAGAGAATAGTCGTTGCACTGACTGAACCTCAAAACCTACGCCAAAAACCGCCATGGAGAAAAAACAACAAATCAGTTATAACCATATCCGCTGAGCTGTTAATTGATAGTAGAAGGAATTTTCCTACTCCTCTTCAGTTAAATACTTGTCCACCCACCTCTGATACTCTTCATTTGTTTGCCAATCAAAATTAACCACCTCATTCGCCTTAGTATTGTAAGGTGTGTATTTCACAACTACCTGATTGGCCTCTCTTTCAAAAGACTCTAAAAATGTGATGGTGTTAATTATATTATCCATGCTACTGACCAACAAATAATAATTTGAATCATCACAAATCAATTTGATTTGTGCATTGATGACTTCATCTGCTCTATCCTAACACTGCTATAGTGATTTAATGTTTCCTTGCACATCCATTATATCTGGCAAAAATGTATCACTCCAATCATCAAAGCTCTTTACCAATTCCCTAATTCTCCTACTCAAATCATCAGGTAGGGCCTCAAAACCCTTCACTGATTTCACAAAAGATTGAGTAGGCCTGAATGATTGGGGCTTGTTATATGCATCAAACCTAGAGGCCTTATACATAATATCAAAATCATTGGCTCTAGGGATCCACTTCTTAGCCGAAGGAAAAACTATTTTTTGATCCCTATTAATATTTCTTATTTCATCCAATAATAATTTATATAAAGAATGTACTGATGGTAATCTACCATCAACCTTCTCATTCAGGTGCCTCAAAACTGTATCAACAACCTCATTCTCTCTAGCAACTGCTCCATCCTCACTTACTTTTAATGCAGCCTGTAACTCTGCAATCTTATTTAACATCTATTTCTTAGTGGGATCTATAGAGTATTCAGCCTCTTCCTCAACTGCCCCTATTGTAGGACTGAGAGTAGGTCTCTGGATGGGAGATCCTGGAGTAGAAATAATTGGAGAAGTAGGTGGTGAAGTAGGGGGTATTGATCCTAATGTAGAAGGTAATGGAATGATACGAGGAGCACTAGAGGATTCTCCCAACTACCTATATTTCAACCTATTTACCTCATATTGCAGCTCAACATTCCTTTGCTGCATCCTACTATATTCTCTAATTATGATGTATTTCTCCATCAAACTCTTATTTTTAGCCTCCTCCCTTTCAGTTGTCTTCTGGGCCAAATTGGCCACATTAACAGTCAGCCTTGTAGCTTATGTAGTTGAAGTTCTAGAAGATCTTTTGATTATTAACCCTCCCCTTAGGATTGGGCTAATATCAATCAAATTTGGCTTTGTGCTCTAGGGTGGCAATGCCCAAATTGCCAAAGTTTCATATTCTTCACTAAAGGTAGAGTCTTGCAGGGCTTCCTTAACCTCTTCCTTATTATTCTATATGGGATGCTTGGACTTAACAATGTCATTAAATGCCATTCCATCAGCTATGTCCCACTCAGGAAATATTAGGACACCAGCCTGAGTCACTAGTTCCCTTCCCTCTACAGGAGTGATGCTTTTGAACTCTTCCATCAATTCATCCTTTACCTCATCATCATTCTCCTAATTAAGCCTATCAGGCCTGGATTCTCTTCTCTTCTTGCACTTGTCTTGGTACTCTTCCAACTTCATTCTCCACACTAGTTGCAAGAATACAAGAGTCTTCACATATGCATCACCATCCAAGAATACCTTGCAAGCCTCCATTTTGGCATCTTGTACACATTGCCCTTTCA
Organism: Sequoiadendron giganteum; assembly: GCA_007115665.2. Classification (NCBI taxonomy): domain Eukaryota; kingdom Viridiplantae; phylum Streptophyta; class Pinopsida; order Cupressales; family Cupressaceae; genus Sequoiadendron; species Sequoiadendron giganteum. The sequence goes on along the minus strand of CM021103.1, from coordinate 592,199,640 downwards.
CATCCATATCAGATAACACCAACTATGTTGATCTTGGAGGGGAAGGAATACCAACCTACATATCTTGATTTGTAACAACTATCTCATCCATTTGAGTCTCTTTTGCTTCTTCAATTCTTTGCCTCTTAGGACTTAGCTCTGATGGTATTAATGCAGGATCAGTCCTCGGTGGTGAATCCAAAATCAATAATATTTACCCCTCCAGGTGCTCTAATCTTTGGACCTAGCTGTAATGATGTCTTCATTATCTGTTTTCCTTTCTTATCCCCCTCCTCCTCATCACTATTTTAATTCCTCTTTCTCTTGTAAAGAGGTTGATTCACTGAGGGCTGATAAGTTGGCCTTGTTTCTTTAGGCCTCACCTCTAGTCTTTGTATACCAAAATCTAATTCCAAATTGACCCTCTTGGTCATCAAGGTGCCCATGATCTCCTTGAAATTATCCATAAAAAAGTCAATTCTCTTGTGGAATGGAGTGAACTCCATTAATGGATCATATTTTGGATCCATTTTATGTATCATGGCTAAAAAATTCTCATATGCAATCCATTTTTCCTTATTCAATTCTTGCCTATTTAAATCAAACTCATTTTTGATGAGGTCTTCAGGAAAATTGAATTCGTGTACAAACTTGCCACCTTTAATTCATTGCCTAAAAAAGGAAAAGAAACCCTTAGGGTCATGCTACCTCCTAGGACCACTCCTTAAAGAAAAGTCATCAAATAATCTTCCAAAGTGGACCCATCCTCCCTTGGAACAAACAAAATAAGAAACAATAGTGTAATCATGGAACATAGTCCCTTTTCCCCTCCCTGTCAGGTTGTCCTCGTGAATACAACCTATTTGCCACATGACCTCAGAAAACCCCATTCTTGATTGGACATTAAATGGGAGAATATGTGGGGCTCCTTGAAAACCATATACTCTTAGAATAGTACTTAATGGGTACAAGATGATGTCACCCATATTGTGGCAGATTTTCACGTCTGGCTTCCTCACCTTTGGTTTGAGAAAGTCATGTAGGTCTTCAAGGACTCTAGGCACATTTACTACCAACCGAGCCCTGAGTCTCAAGGGAAAAAAAATGTCAAATTGCAAAAAACTTGCACCTCCCCTATTGTAAGATAAATCAACACTGCAAACCTATACTGGTAATCCTTCTCCATTCACATCTCGCCTCAACTCCATCTTCTCTAAGAAGAAGTCAACATTCTTATACAAGAACATGTACATTAATAGGGAATACCAAAATAAAAGTGTGTCAATATCACCAACCTACAACTTCAACAACCCCTCATGTACCTTTTCTGCCAAAAAAGATGCAAAGTCATACACCATAGAGAAATTGGGATGTTGAATTTGGGCCCCCATGAACATGTATGCAATTGGCATTACAATATTAGTGTTGAATCCCAAAATCTGGCACAATGAATAAAATGTAGCCAAAAAGTGATTGGTAAAGAAATTCATCCTGAACAACTCCTAGTCACTTGGACTGATATGAATTGTTGAACTACCTACCCTAGCTAGATGAGGAGGAAGCAACTTTAATCTGAAAAAGAGGCTTTGATCTTGCATACTCCTACTTCATCTCCTCAAGATCAATTGGAACCAAAAATGAACTAGACTCACTCAAATCAAACACCTGCTGAATCTCATCCACACTTATACTCAGCAGAATCCCACCATCATTATCCCTTATTACTCTTGTAACAGGGTCATATTGTACTGCCACGACTTTGAGTAGGTCCACATTTGGGAACACATTTGGCACTGCTAACTTCCCCATGTTGTATCTCTAGCCATTAGAAAAGGGGTGAGGTAAATTTCACTGTCCATACCATTTCCTAAACATTTCCAAACCAGTCATAGGAACCCTAGCATCTACAATATTATACCTCTTGCACACTAGTCCTTCGCCCAGGGTCCTTCCACTCATCAAAACTAAACCCCTTTTCTTGTCATTTGTTGATAATGGGAGTTGATCTAGAAAATTATCATATAAATTCCTTTTCATATAATCAATATGGCTGGAATGTTCCTTTGGCGGTGCCATCTCAAACAAACTAGGGCTTCTTTAAATAATTCAAACCCTTGAACAAACTAGGGTTACCCAGAAAATGAAATTACAGCAAGACCTTGCAATTTCCTTCAAATTAAACAAACGAGTAACCCTACAATAATAATCACAAACCCCTCCGAAAAGCACACTACAATCCTTCATGAAATCACAGTCAAATTAACCAGGCAGTACAAAAAACAACTCACGGATTTCGCGCCTTGTAGAAAACCAAACTCCTAATGTGATTGCTCGAAGACTTTGTTTCTAGCTCTGAAACTGCATTGATAATTTGGTTGAAGGATTTGTGGTGAAATAGAATGAAGGTAGATACTTTATGTTGATCGAGTTGAGCTAGTAAATTTTGCATCCACCATTAAAGCACACTTGCATGCTGCGCCAATGGATTGAATCACATTTGATGCCAATTTCAATTCTAACCATTGATCTTTTGTCTTCATCAAATCATCGAATGACCACCTTCAAAAGGGTTGATGCAATCTCCATCTCAGCATCAAGGGCCAACCATAATATGCAGTGCCAAAGGAGTACACGTGGCACCTACCCGTGATATCACAATCCCTAAACATCTTGCATCTTTGGTTCATGTGATGGCGGGCAACCATTGATTCCCACCATCAGCAATCATGTTCATTTATAGTAGTCACCAACATGGAACATAACCATCAATCAACTTTTCATCAAGATTATAACATCACTATTGATCTTTAGCACATGCATCTCACAATTATTTTAGTAACCCACTATTTAATGTATTAAAACCCAACACAAAATTAAAGCGCTTTATTAATCCTTTTCGGCATCGGCAACTAAGACATGTGGCATCCACCCATGATTTTGTAATCAGTTGAAACCCAATGGTGAAGTCATCACAAGATCATGGGGAATGGTCAGGATCAACTATTTGATGATCAACGGCTACTAAAAAATGTTCCTTGCAAAATATAAAATCATTATTAAAGGGACAAGGGGACATCGCCTAGGCCAACGACAAATGATGGCTCAATATTGCTCTTAAAAATGGGGCACATACCAACCTAGACTTAGGAAATAATAAAGTTTAGGCAAAATATTTAACATTGTTTATTAAAAGGGGCCCTACCTAGACAAGTCAATGAGACATAATTCATTTTAAAAGCTCCCTCAAAAGGTAACAATGACATAGATTCTACCCAAGGTATTAGATATAACATTAGGACTTTATGAAGGCAAAAAATGAAACCCCCAACCTTAGGTTTCTTCTGAATAGTATGACAAACCAGTAAAGAGGCAAGATAATAATGGGACTCAAAGATCAAAATTTGAGGCTCCAATAGCGGCTCCAGTTGGGGATGTTCATTCCACTGGAATGAAGTGAGAATAATAGAATCTTAGGTAGAGTAGACCAGTCATAGAGACAACCAAAAAGAACTATTCGGACAAGACAATACAACAAGAAGGAAACCTACAGCTAACATATGTACACACCTAAGCTACTGCTAATGGAAAAGAATACTTCAACTAAAGTATAACTTCAAGAATTTTCCATGAATTGGCAATTCAAGAATATCACCTATCATTTATTGGAGGAAATATGAATCTACCCCCCACTTACTATTCACCAGAATGGACCCAACCAGATTGCATCAAATTTACCATGTTTTCCTTTATCTTCCAACCTAGAATTCCACATCAAGACCATATCTCCATCTTAGAAACTCCTTGCGGTTGTCTTTTTGTCATAATTTTTTTCTACTTGTAACTACAATTTGGCATTTTTCATTTGAGCTTCCCTCCTGGTCTCATCCAATTCTATGAAAGCTTCCACTCTCAACTGCATTTCATCTTCTATTTCATTATCATACATCTAGACAAATTTATACATCTCCATCAGATTATTCTAGGGAAACCTTGCATTTATCCCATAAACTAAGTCAAATGGGGCACAACCTATTGCCTTCTTCACTATCACCCTATTAGCCCAGACTGCTAATCTCAACTTAGAATCCCATGCCTTCTTATTTTGATCTAGGATTGTTTTAATAATCTTCATCAAGATTTTATTGCTTGATTATGCTTGTCCATTTCCTTGTGGGTGGTAAGGTGATGAGTAAGAGACTTGGATTCCAAGCTTCTCATATAACTCCATGTATTCTTCAAATCTAAAACACATTGTATTGTCTGACACAATCCTCTCTAGACATCCAAATCTAGTCACTATGTTACTCATTAAGAAATAAATTACCACCTTACTAGTTGCTTAATTTGTTGGAATTTATTCCACCCACTTGGTAAAGTAATCAGTGGCCACCAATATCCATGAATGGCCTCTACTCAACTTACATGCTACCTCTCCTATAAAATCAATACCCCATTGTTGGAATGGAGATCGCACTGCAACTAGCTTTATAGGTAAGTTACCAGAGAATTTCAACTTACCAGAGAAACGTTGATAGGCATCACATGTCTTCATCACTTGGTGTGCATCCTTAAAATGGTAAGCCACCAAAACCCAGCCCTCATTATTTTGTGTGCAGTTGTTTTGGCCATATAATGCCCTCTACAAACTCCACTATGCATTTCATTCAAGAGTTCCTATGCTTGATCTTGGTCTATACATTTCAACATAACACCTTCTCCATTTTTCCACTAGATCTTTCCTATTATGACAACATATTTTATAGCATGTAACTTCAATGACCTCTTTTTATTTTCACTTAAATTATCAAGACATTTCATCTTTTGTAAATAGTAGATCACACCTATGTACCAGTCAGAATGTTCCATGTAACATATGTTTGATATGTTCTCTTCTTCAAGGAAATTTATCTGATTTACTTCTAGATTACTTTGGGCCATAAGCTTGGCCAGTCCTTGTTCTCTCATCATCTTGGTAATCTATATTTCAATATTGAATTCTTGGATCCTGTTGATCCATCTATATCTTCTTCCTGACACTTCCTATTGTGTAAAAATGTCCTTCATAGTAGAACTGGGTACATAGGCAACTATAGTAGCTCCCATCAGATATGTCCTAAAAGCTTTCACTGCCTTTACTAATGCATATGCCCATTTTTAATTTATGTCATATTTGAGTTCTATAGCTTGCAAGGACTTGCTAAAAAAGGTTATCGGTTGTTTAAAACCCTCAGCATTCTTTTGTAACTACATGGATGCAATTGTGTGGAATGAAGCAAATGAGAAAATCTATAAGGGTTTGGAAAAATCAGGGGTCCTTAACATAGGAGCTTCCTTTATAGCTTCCTTAATGGCCTAGAAAGCCTGTACTGACTCTTCTTCCCACTCAACCTTGGCCCCTTTCTTAAGCATCTTAGAAATATGGCAAACTATCTCAACAAAATTTGTTATGAATCTCCTTAGGAAATTAATTTGTCCAAAGAAAGATTGTATTCCATTGACATTTCGGGGTTGTGGGACCTTATCTATTGTAATTACCCTTTCTGGATGAATTTTCACCCCATCCTTAGAAACAATATGTCCCAACAACTTTCCCTCCTTTAATCCAAAAACACATTTCTTTGGATTTAAGGAAATACCATATTCCAAAGACCTACTGAATACCTTTTGTAGATGTTCACAATGGTCCTCTTATTTCTTGGAATATGTTGTTAGATCATCCTGATAAATCACCAAAAACAAGTTAATGAAATCTGAGAATGCCACATCCATTTCTCTCTGGAAAGTAGCCCTTACATTTGTTAGACCAAAAGGCATTCTCACATATACTTAAGTTCCCCAAGGTGTAGTGAAAGTTGTCTTAAACTGTTCAGACTCCTTAACCATTACCTGGTTATATCCAGAAAACCCATCCATCATAGACATTAGCTCACATCATGCCACCCTCTGCAAAATGGCTTCCATATTTGGTAATGGTTAATTATCCTTCAATGAAGACACATTCAAATTTTTGAAATCCACACATAACCAAATGCCTCCATTTTTCTTTCTCACATGCACCAAATTTGATACCCAAGATGAATGTCTAATTGATTTGATGATACCTGCATCTCTTAACTTCGTTAGTTCTTCTTGCATTTTTGGGGCAACAGTAGGATTAATAGGTCTTTCCTTTTGCCTAAATGGCTTAGCATCATCACTCGAAGGAATTTCATGTTGAAATAAATCCTCCCTATAAGCCTTGAGATCATCATAAGACCAAGAAAACACATGCCTGAATTTCCTTAATAAATCAATTAACATCCTTCTCACCTTTGGTGATAATTTCTTTCCAATATACACGCTTTTTGGTGATTCTTCTATTCCAAGGTTTATTTCCTCCAAGTCATTAGGATGGGAGGCATCACAATTAGCCTTCATCCTATCTGGGTTGTTAAAACTCTTTCAAGAACAACTAAACCTTTAGGAATTGTATTAGTCTTTAACTGAATAACTTCATTCCCGAACACAATATCCTTACCATCAATCTTTTCAACAAAAGCTCCAAAGTCAATTTATTTACTTTCATACTCCTCCACACAATTTAAAAATCTCAATATATCAGCATCACTGTCAAAAACTTGCCAGTTTTTGACATTGTCAAGAACAGATGGTCTAGTTTGCACTTCAACCTTTGAAATCCCAACATAAGTCATTTCATCTAGTTTCAATGCAATATTTTCTAGCAAATCTGCCAGTTTATTATGGCCTCTCTCCATCTAATTTATACCAAAAGCATCATTTTTTTTCAATTCATCCCAAACAACATTTCTATACTGTTTCAACCTTTTATTCTTTGACACATATCTAGATCTGACTTGGGAAATCACAAGCTCAGAATCTCCAATAGCTTTGAGCTTCTTGATCCCATCTTTTTGAGCCAATCTCCACCCTAATAACAAGGCTTCATATTCGACCACATTGTTGGTGCATTCAAATAACAAAGTGAAAGAGAACTTGAATGTCTTTCCATTCAGAGACCCTAGCAAAACACCTTCACCAGATCCTTCCTTTGAACTTGCATCATCAAAATACATATTCCACAAGTCATTAGACTCTCACAAATGTTCTACTTCATTATCAATCGGTGCAACAGGTTTATCACAACTACTAGGGGATTCTTCTACCCTGAATTCATTTATGCCATAGTCAGTAAAACATGTCAAATTCTCAGTTGGATCATGCTCAATCATATGAGGCACTTTAGACTCTCTTTTGATCTTGAAATTTTTTCTATCAATGTAAAAAGTAGCAAATGATAAATCACATTGCATGTTACCTCCCATTGATGCACTCCATTTCCTTGACAAGAGCATCCCAAAATGAGGAGGGATGTCTGCAACTAAAACAATCATGGCTAAAACCTTGTCAAGGAATTGGGTCAATTTATAAGGCAATACTTTAATAGTCCCAATAACTGGCACTTCTCTCTAATCTAATGCATGGCATTTACCTTGAGTAGTATATACTGTTAAGCCCATTTCTTCCATGATCATGACCGACATAACATTATTCGATGCCCCTGAGTCTATCATATAATATCTTGAAGTCTTCCCATTTATATCAACACTCAATAAAAAGGGGGTTCTATTATCAAGACACATATTGATAGAATTCCCTAGATATACAGGGGGAATTTATGTCACAATTCCCTCCACTTATTTCTCTTTTATTTCTTCTTTGTCCTTTGCTTCTTTACAATTTTCTTGTTCAATTGTACTACTAGCAAATCCTAAAATTAAGGCTATTATTTTTTCATTATGCTTAGCTATTCTCATCATTTCCAACAAAGGTATAGTAACTTTAACTTGGGATAGTACTTGAAACATGTCTAAGGGTGTGTATTTAGGCAGGTCAAGAGTTATACCTTCATTGTTTTCCTTCTTCTCCAGTTATTGATTTTCTGCAAGTTTCTTTTGCTTCTCTTCAAGAGAAGATTCAATAGACTTAGTAATAACTTTGGTCTTAACCAATAAAGGAGTAACATCTTCATGGAGCTTTGGAATCTCAGCTATTTTTTCCCATGTCTTGTCATTCTTGACCTCCTCGTTTTTGACATCATTTTTGCTATTTGCTATAACACCCTTATTTTTATCTTTCTGTTCTTTAATGAAAAGGCTAGTAGGTTTACCTTGCTCACCACCCACAATTCTATTTCTTAGCTGTAGTGTACTTCTCATCTGAGTAGCCATCACTTCAATCAACCAAGCAATCTCATCTTCTGATGGTCTCCTTAGAGACACTGAATCTTCAGCCTGCTCCATATTGTAGGAATGATTATCAAAATCACCTTCCTCATCAAAAAAAACCTATTGATGATACATTTGACTTCTCTATCATTGATTATTCACATCAGCTTCTTGCAACTCCTCATCAGAAGAACATTCAACTTCTTCAATATATGACCGGGCCATACACATATTTACATCATTCTGCTCAAAATCAGGATTCTACTCATGAATATCCTCTTCTTTTCCTTCAACTTCAAGCAACTGGGAAATGCCACAATAATTCTGATCATGTGGATGCACACACACCTCACACCATGTTCTATCTTGTACCAAATTTATAGAATTCTTCTACAAAGGATCTGGTGTCTGCTGATCACTTTTAGGCTTCTGGGCTCGTAATATTGATTTTCCATCCTTCCAATTTGTAATGTAAGGATAGTTTTGTAGTGTGGGAGGTCTATCATTTTTATTATATTGCTTCTTATCATTTTCAAGACCCTTCTCTTGCTTAGCAACATTATACTTTATGTCTTTCAAATTACTAAGGACCTTATCCCACTTCTCATCATCCTTAGGGTTTCCAGTAGAGACGTTCTCAGTTTTATCCCTAGGATTTTTCAAAAGAGTAGGTTCCTCCCTCATACCACATTTTCTTGAAGCTTTCCTATTGCTTTAAATATTAATGGCTACTCTGAAAGCATTCCTCATGGTCCTAGGGCCCTTATCTCTAAGGAGATATGCCATTTTAGCATCAAAAGCATTGAAATAAGTGGTTAAACAAACATTTTCATCAAGTCTCATCACTTGAAAAAACTTATACATTGCCTTTTGAAATCTAAGGTTAAATTTTGTTGTAGGATCATTAAATGACTTCTTGATGTTGTTGAATTCATTTGACATGAAACTAGAATTAGTCTTATCACCATATTGTTCTTTGAAACATTTTTCAAATTCTTCCCATGAACCAATACTAGCATTTGGTAGACCCCTATACCAATCCCTTGTATCTTCTATCAAAGATTGTACAAATAATTTCATTACTACATCTTCATGTTCTACCTCATAGTCATTTAACATATCCATGAAGGCTTTCAAATGTTCCTCTATTGAAAGAGCATTATTCCTTGCAAACTTATTCATCTTTTCTCTTAGCTCATCAGGGATGGGATTTGGGTAACCCAAATTACCATCAAAGAACAATTTCCTATACCTTTACAATTGTATAGGTCTCCTATGAAATAGTCCATCAGTCTTCTCAGAATTGTCACTAGACCGTGTATTTTGAGTTTTAGGATCATCTTGATGTAGATTTACAAATTTGGTTTCATGAACCTTTGGGCCAAAATTACTTGTGGTATTCTCCAGACTGGTTTTAGGATCATTCTTCAAAACATCTTGGTGACCTGATGAATTTGTAGCTTTTGCAACTTCATCCACACTCAAAATTCGTAGGAAACTTATTTTTCTTCTCTTTTTTGCATTTACAGCCTCAATTTCAGTCCTCTCTTGCTCTTCTTCTAGAGCTCCCCCTTCCCTCCCAACCTTTTCCAAGGAAGTCTCTACTTCTGATGACCCATGTGGAAGGGAATATTTTTAGGATGGTGAGAATCCACCCTCTCATTTATCTTGATTCCTTCAACCTTTTGTTTTCCCTTGTCCAAAATGGGTTTAGGGTCTAGATTATTTGGTTGGGGCTTAACAAGATTCAAAGGTTTTGGGTCTATAGGCTTTGGTTGGACATCAACCTAACCTATAGGACTCACTTTAGACACTGGCTTTTCCCCTTTATCAAAAATTTCCCGTACAACAGGACCTTCCTCTTCTAGCTCAGGTCTACTTTGATTCAAGAGTTTCATTGCATTCTCTGTGATGGATTCAACTTCTACTCCTACTTCTTCTTTCAGTATATTGGACACTAATAGGCCCTTTATTATGACATACTACATCCTCTTGAACAGAAGTATTAAATAATGCATTAAAAAATCCACAGCTATCTGACTCTGAATGTCTAGATACTTGTTCAAAAGTCTCAAGGATAGGATTTAGAGGCTTACTTGTACCTTGATGTATAGGATTCTATGATGCGGGAGTAGTATTACTAGATTCTGGCTTCTTCTTTATCCAGTCCTTCTTCTTCATCTTAGGAAGTTCACCTTCCAATTTATATTTCAGATGATTCCTCATGAATGACCTCGTGTTCTTCATTTCTCCGTGCTTGTCCAAAGATCTTTTAATTGGTATTAAATTTTCAAATAAAATGAAAATTGGTGCAGAGACTATCAGAGTCACCACCCAATTATCTTGGGAATATCAACTGTCAAGAAACACTTGGTGGAATTTTTAAAAGACCTTTAGAACTTCTTGTACTGACAATGTACAAAGAATATTTCATGGGATAACACAAACCTTTTGGAATGACCAAAGAAATGAACATACAAAGCATAAAAACCATGGGCTCGACCTTCAAATCACATAAATATGATGATAACTCTATGGAAAATGGATAACGGACCCACTACCAAGAAATATTCAAACTAACTCCCCAGCAAAGTCACCATTTTGTTGGTTGTTTTTACTATAACCAGGTTGATCTTCTATTCTACTTATAGAATTTCCAATTCTAATCAAGGGTAGCTCAAAGGACCTAGACAAACTGATGAAGATTTTAACAAACAACCTCCTACACTTCAGGATTTGCAAGACCTGGGAGGGTGGTCCCCTTAATTTTTTTATAATCTCTGCACCAAACTTATAAACAATCATTAATAATAACAAATAATCTCACTTAATAGCTCAAAAGAATAGGATAATACTGAACTGAATTGGCTTTTCATCAATAGTATCAACTACTTGGAGCATGAGATGATAACAACAATACTTCACAACTTAAGATAGTCATTTGATTTTCAATTTGTAGCAAGCTCTAAGCAAAGACAAATAGACATAGAACCTTACAAAAAAATACAATTTAGACCAGTGCCATATACCATTGGGGAGTCAAATTCACAAACATTTAAAATCCATGACAGATTGAAACACATAGCATAAAAGATTTCTGACATTATTTCCTTACAATTCCATTAATTTATATCCTAACCCAATACTTCTTACCAAATCCTTTATAAACACATCCACCTATAACTCCATTCAAGCATTTTAATTAATTCTTTGAATTAAAGCCAAAATGAGAATCATACACTCCACAACAGTGAGATGAACACAATAACCCTTGATTATATTATTCAAGATAATAATATGCTTATACAAAGGAGAGACATGAGGTCAGAATGAATCATTCCAACTCAAATGCTAGTACTATCATGAAACATCGAACATTCATAAATTGAAAACCCTACAGAATGACACAAAACCTAAATTGCATTTACATTGAATCAATAGGCTTTACAAATTTCTCTCAAACTATGCTTAGACTCGACCTCAAAAATATCTAACTTGCTAACTCATATTTCTAGCCTTGAAATCCTTCTTATAGAGAATGAAGGAGCAAACAAGCATTGGGCCAGAAAATACACATGTCGCCAGTCAATTGGACCGCCCTAAGATACTTCACAAAAATGATTACAACCTCCGAGTCCACGGAGCATCTTATGGTTAAATCCAATCATTAGAGAATAGTCATTGCACTAGCCGAACCTGAAAACCTATGCCATAAACCACAATGAAGAAAAAACCACAAATTAGTTATAACCATAACTGTTGAGCTATTAATTTCTAGTAGCAGACATTTTCCTACTCCTCTTCGATTAAATACTTGTCCACCCACCTCTGATACTCTTCATTTGTTGGCCAATATAAATTCACCACCTCATTCACCTTAGTATTGTAAGGTGTGTATTTCACTACTAACTGATTGGCCTCTCTTTCAAAAGACTCTAAAAATGTGCTAGTGTTAATTATCTTATCCATGCTACTCACCAACAAATCATAGTCTGAATCATCACAAATCAATTTGACTTGTGCATTGATGACTTCATCTGCTCTATCATGCCACTGGTGCAGTGATTTAATGTTTCCTTGCACATCAATTATATTTGGAAAAAATGTATCACTCCAATCATCAAATCTCTTTACCAATTCCCTAATTCTCCTACTCAAATCATCAGGTAGGGCCTCGAAACCCTTCAGTGATCTCACGAAAAAATGAGTAGGCCTCAATGATTGGGGCCTATTATCTACATCAAACCTAGAGGCCTTATACATAATATCCAAATCATTGGCCATAAGGATCCACTTCTCAGCCAAAGGCAAAAATATTTCCTCATCCCTATTAATATTTCCTATTTCATCCAAGAGTAATTTAAATAAAGAATGTACTAATGGTAATCTACCATCAACCTTCTCAATTAGGTGCCTCAAAACTATATCATCAACCTCATTCTCTCTGGAAACTGCTTCAACCTCACTTTTAAAGCAACCTATAACTCTGCAATCTTATTTAACATATGTTTCTTGGTGGGATCTACAAAGTATTCAACCTCTTCCTCAACTGGTCCTAGTGTAGGAGTGAGAGCAGGTGTCTGGATGGGGGATCCTAGAGTAGAAATAATTGGAGAAGTAGGAGGTACTGATCCTAATGTAGAAGGTAATGCCATGATACTGGGAGCACTGGAGGATTCTCCCACTTGCCTATATTTCAACCTATCTACCTCAGATTGTAGCTTAACATTCCTTTGTTGCATCCTACTATATTCTCCAATTATGATGATGTATTTCTACATCAAACTCTTATTTTCAGCCTCCTCTCTTTCAGCTACCTTTTGGGCCAATTTGGCCACATTAACAATCAGTCTTGCAGCTTTTGCAGTTGATGTTTCAAAACCTCTTTTGATTATTAACCCTCCCCTTAGGTTTGGGCTAATATCAGTCACATTTAGCTTTCTATCCTAGGGTGCCAATGCCCAAATTGCCAAAGTTTCATATTCTTCACTAAAGGTAGAGTCCTGCAAGGCTTCCTTAACCTCTTCCTTATTATTCTGTATGGGATGCTTGGAATTAACAATGTCATTAAATGCCATTGCATCAGCTATGTCCCACTCAGGAAATATTAGGACACCAGCCTAAGTCACTAGTTTCCTTCCCTCTTCAGGAGTGATGAATTTGAACTCTTCCATCAGTTCGTCCTTTACCTCATCATCATTCTCCTAATTAGGCCTATCAAGCCTTGATTCTCTTATCTTCTTGCAATTGTCTTGGTACTCTTCCAACTTCATTCTCCACACTAGCTGCAAGAATAAAAGAGTCTTCACAAATGCATCATCATCCAAGAATGCCTTGCAAGCCTCCATTCTGGCATCTTGTACACATTTCCCTTTCACATCCATATTAGATAACACCAACTATGTTGATCTTTGAGGGGAAGGAATACCAACCTACATGTCTTGATCCATAGTAATTATCTCATTCATCAGAGTTTCTTATGCTTCTTCAACTCTTTGCCTCTTAGGGCTTGGTTGTGATGGTAGTAATGCAGGATCACTCCTCGGTGTTGAATCCAAATCAATGATATTTACCCCTCCAAGTGCTCTAATCTTTGGACCTGGATGTGATGATGTCTTCACTATTTGTTTTCCTTTCTTATCCCCCTCCTCATCACTACTCTCATTCCTCTTACTCTTGTAAAGAGGTCGATTCACTGAGGGCTGATAAGTTGGCCTTGCTTCTTCAGGCCTCACCTCTGGTCTTTGTATACCAAAATCTAATTCCAAATTGAGGCTCTTGGTCATCAAGGTTCCCATGATCTCCTTGAAATTATCCATCAAGAAGTTAATTATCTTGTGAAATGGAGTGAAATCCATTAATGTATCATATTTTGGATCCATTTTATGTATCATGGACGACAACTTCTCATATGTAATCCATTTTTCCTTATTCAATTCCTGCCTGTTCAAATCAAACTCGTTTCTGATTAGGTCTTCAGGAAAATGGAATTCGTGTACAAACCTTCCATGTTTAATTTCTTGCCTAAACAAGGCAAAGAAACCCTCAGGGTCATACTACCTCCTAGGAGCACTCCTCAAATGAAAGTCATCAAAGAATCTTCCAAAGTGGACCCATCCTCCCTTGGAACAAACAAAATAAGAAACAATAGTGTAATCAGGGAACAAAGTCCATGTTCCCCTCCCTATCAGGTTGTCCTCATGAATACAACCTATTTGTCACATGACCTTGAAAAACCCCATTCTTGATGGTACATTAAATGGCAAAATATGTGGGGCTCCTTGTAAACCATATACTCTTAGAATAGTACTTGCGGGGTACAAGATGATGTCACCCCAATTATGGCAGATTTTCAAGTTTGGCTTCCTCACTTTTGGTCTGAGGAAGTCATGTAGACCCTTAGGGACTCTAGTCAGATTTACTACCAATTGAGCCCTGAGTTTGGAGATAAAAAAATTGTCAAATTCCAAAAAACTAGCACTCCAAACTTGTACTGGTAATCCTTCTCCATTCACATCTCACCTCAAATCCATCTTCTTTGAGAAGAATTCAACATTATTATATAGGAACATGTGCATTAACAGGGAATACCAAAAGAAAAGTGTGCCAGTATCACTCACCTGCAACTTCAACAACCCCTCATGTATATTTTTTGCCAAAAAAGATGCAAATTCATACACCACAAAGAAATTGGGATGTTGAATTTGGGCCCCCATGAACATGTATGCAATTGGCATTACGGTATTAGGGCTGAATCCCAAAATCTAGTACAGTGAATAAAATGTAGCCAAAAAGTGATTGGAAAAGCAATTCAACCTGAACGGCTCCTGGTCACTTGGGCTGATATGAATTGTTGAACTACCTGCCCTGGCCAGATGAGGAGGAAGAACTTCAATCTGAAAAGAGGCTTTGATCTTGCATACTCCTGATTCATCTCCTCAAGATCAATTGGAACCAAAAATGAACTAAACTCACTCAAATCAAACACCTATTGAATGTCATCCGCAGTGATACTTAATAGAATCCCACCATCATTATCCCTTATTACTCTTGTAATAGGGTCATATCGTGTTTCCACGACTCTGAGTAGGTCCACATATAGGAACACATTTGACACTACTAACTTCCCTATGTCGTATCTCCAGCCATTAGAAAAGGGGTGAGGTAAATTTTTCTGTCCATACCACAACCTAAACATTTCCAAACCACTCATAGAAACCCTAGCATCTCCAATATTATAACTCCTAAACACTAGTCCTTCGCTCAGGGTTCTTCCAATCATAAAAAATAAACCCCTCTTCCTGTCATTTGTTGATAATGGGAGTTGATCCAGAAAATCATCATATAAATTCCTCTGCAAATAATCAATATGGCCGAAATGTTACTTTGGTGGTGCCATCTCAAACAAACTATGGCTTCTTTAAATAATTCAAATCCTTAAACAAACTAGGGTTACCTAGAAAATGAAATTACAACAAGACCTTGCAACTTCCCTCAAATTAAATAGACTAGTGACCCTACAATAATAATCACAAACCCCTCTAACAAGCATACTACAATCCTTCACAAAATCATAGTCAAATTAACCAGGCGGTACATAAAACAACTCATGGATTTTGTGCCTTGTAGAAAACCAAAATCCTGTTGTGATTGCTCGAAAACTTTGTCTCTAGCTCTGAAACTGCTTTGCTAATGTGCTTGAATGCTTTGTGGTGAAATAGAATGAAGGAAGAAACTTTATGTCGATCGAATTGAGCCAGTAAATGTCTCATTTTCCATTAAAGAACACTTGCATGCCACACCAATGACTCCAATCGCATTTGATCTGAATTTAAATTCTAACCGTTGATCTTTTGTCTTCATCAGATCATCGAATGACCACCTTCAAAAGGGTTGATGTAATCTCCATCTCAGCATCGAGGGCCCACCACAATATGCAGTGCCAAAGGAGTACACGTGGCCCTTGCCTGTGATATCATAATCACTAAACATCCTCCTCCTTTGGATCACATGATGGCGGGAAACCATTGATTCCCACTATTAGAAATCATGTTCATTCACAGTAGTTACCATCACCGAACATAACCATCGAGCAGCTTTTCATCAAGATTTTAACATCACCGTCGATCTTTAGCACGTGCATCTCATAGCTAATTTAGTAACCCACTATTTAATGTATTAAAACCCAACACAAAATTAAAGCACTTTATTAATCCTTTTTTCCATCGATAGCTGAGACATGTGGCATCCTCTCATGGTTTCACAATCAGTTGAAACCCAGCGGTTAAGTCATCACGAGATCGCTGGGAGCAGTTAGGATCAACTATTGGATGATTGATGGCTACTAAAAAATGTTCCTTGCAAAATATAAAATCATTATTAAAGGGACAAGGGGACATCACCTAGGCCAATGAAAAATGATGGCTCAATGTTGCTCTTAAAAATGGGGCATGGGCCAACCTAGACTTAGGAAATAATAAGGTTTAGGCAAAATATTTAACATTGTTTATTAAAAGTGGGCCGACCTAGATGGATCAATGGGACATAAGTCATTTTAAAAGCTCCCTCAAAAGGTAACAATGGAATAGATCCTACCCAAGGTATTAGATATAACATTATGATTTTATGAAGGCAAAAACTAAAATCCCCAACCTTAGGTTTCTTCTGAATAGTATGACAGACCAGTAAAGAGGCAACATAATAATGGGACTCAAAGATCAAAATTTGAAGCTCCAACATGTAGTGTTAAAAAAAGGTATGCCATTTTTACACTTAATTTGCGAATGATTAATATTAAAATGAGTTTAATTATGCCTTGATTTAGTGTTGTATTGGTTTTTACACATTCACATTAAGTTTAGGGCTCTTTTTAATAAAATGGACTTAATGGTGCCTTATTTTGGGTGTTGTGAAGGGTACCTTTACACTTTCAAACTAATCTAGGGCTTTATTAATTAATTGAGGTTAATTTGAGCTTAATTGGCCCCTTTAATTCAAATCCAAGCCTAATTAATTGTAGATTATGAGGGATAAACCCCATAATTCATTAATGATATTACACAAAACAATTTTTCAAGGTGTGTGTCCTAGGTTAGTGACCTAGGACCCATTCACCACCTGGCGAATGGGTCCTCACTAGGTCCTATGACCTTATTTCCACATAACATTTCACAATCCATGAGGTGTGTCCTAGCTAAGCGCGCAAGGACCCATTCATCCTATGGAAAATGGGTCCTCACTTAGACCTAGGACCCCCCCTTGGGATATGTTTTTGGTAGTATTTTAATGATTTGAAATCCTAGATCTGATGTTGGCTTGTACTATTTGAATTTTGGGAATTAATCTTAAGATAAACATAAATATAAGGCTATTTCACATAGTTTCATCCTGGGACTTTCAAACAATCTTTATGCAATCTAGGGTTCCTTCACAAGAGCATTCGAGCAAATTTCTAAGGCATTCAAGGGTAGATTTATAGAATTTTACCACAGCAATCAAGAGTCCAACCATCATGTCAAAGGAATAGTGCATCATGCATGTTGTTGAGCTAATGTGTTGATGTAGCATTGAAGATCCAATTCATGCATTGTTGCAAATCAAGTTCATGGTCAAGATCTACATTCATTGAGGCCACTTCATGCTAAGTTATAGATTTGTAGTCTAAGGTTTCAATTGAGGATTGGTGAGTTGTGGCATTGCATTTTGTTCATTCATCTTTCCTTTTATGTTTTCATTCATTTTAAGGTTTAATTACCAAAATAGGGTTGGACCAAGGAAAACCCCTATTCCCTAACAAAAAAACTTTTTTGTTCTCCTTTAATGTGGCATTGTAGGTTTTAGATTGAAGATCAATTAAATATTTTTTTTCAAAGTTGCAAAGTTGTCAAAGTTGTCACCTTTCTTGCAAAATCATGGAAACTTATCTACATAATTTATTTCTAGGTTTTTGAAAGTCTTGAACTAGGATCTGGGAGTGGAGACAGTGAAGAACAAAACCTAGAAATTGATTTTCTTAAACCCTATTCAGGACCCATTTGCCATTGGGCGAATGAGTCCCTAATGAGGCCCATAAAAACACTTTTTACAATAGGTACATAAAATTTGACACTCTTAAAGCCTACCATTTGATTTCTATATTGGTTAGGTTTGATTTTTGTAACCCGTTTTTGGTTCATCATTTTGTTGATCTCATTATGGTGAACCTCTTTTTCTTTGTTTTATTTTGGTGAACCTAACTTTTTGAGCATTGTTTTTTTCTAATTTTGGATTCATTTTCATCCGATATTCAGACCTCGGATTCATTTGTGTAACATAGGAAAAAGTAGAAAAGCAATGAGGTTAAAGCAATACAAAGCACAAATCTAAAAATAGCCTACATTAAACAACAAATAACAAAGGAAAAGATAGAACATAAAACAATCTCACCAAAGATTGATGTAACTCCATGAATAATTTTTTTTTTCCTTCTCCATTTCGCCGTGATAGTATTCTTGCCCTCAGATTTTTAGTATGTCTGCAAGTATAGATTTTATGTATGTGATTAATGCAAAATATCAAAGATTAACAAGTTGCTTCCAAAAGTATATCGATTTCAGGAGGAGGAATAATGACAAAGGTCGGGTCAATTTATAGAAAATTGGTTTTTGAATGATTGACTCAGATTTGAAAGAGAGATCAATGATCTAGACTGATGAATGCCATGCGATGTGATATTTGTGTCAGTTAGAACATGAGTGATAAAACCTAAGAATAGAGATCAAGATTAAATAAATGATTTAATCTCTAGTTGAAAGTATTCAAAAATTTGAAGACTAATGTTTGAATGAAAAGGATAAAGATAGAATAAAGACAATGATTTATTTGAATGCACACATAAATTAATTAATTAAATAAAGATATTTAATTAATAAATTTGTTCATGCATAAGATTCTTGACTAAATAACTGACTAGTTATGATAGAGAGTCTCTTCACAGAGACAATCAAATATTGAATCAAGAGATAAATGATTGATTAAAATAGATCCCGAGTCAAATGATGAGTGAATAATTAGATAACTTGGTCATTATCTAATCATGGAATATTTGAGGAATAATTATTTTAATGAATTAAATGATTATTTAATTCAGCATTCGAAATTCAAGGGTTTAATTAAATAAATAAAGATTTATTTAATTGACTATCGAAAAGGTTAATTGAATAATTAAATAATTTGAAATGAATATTTAATTATAATCGAAATTGTGGTAAAGGATAAATTCAATAAGAAATTATTTAATTCAGAAAGGGGTCTAATTAATTAGTGACATAATTAAATAAATCAGATTTATTTAAGTAATCAAGGTTAAATAAAGGTCATAATGAATTAAATAAATAATTAATATTATTTAATTGTGACTATCGACATTAGAAATTATGTCAAAAATGGTACTCGCAGGCCTAGACCAATTTTCAGTGTCTATAGTTTTCCCCTCTTTGATACAATGTTGCTTCGGCTTTTGTGTCAAAGAAATATATTTAAATCATGCCCCTATCGTGCCCCAGTGTGAAATAGGTTAGGGTATGCACCCTCGGGAAAAAAATGACAATTTTTGAATTTTTTTTGAAAAGTTTGGAAATTGTCTTGATTAAGTAATTTGATAGCCAGAAGTTTGATGGTGGTGAAAGAAATTGATTTCGAGGTGATCTGGTCAAGAAATGGATGCTAGAAGTTGGTAGTTTACGTGTCTAGTACAAAAAGGTTTGAAAGAAATTCCCCCAAAACCTTAGGTATAAATAGAATTTGGGGTGCAAATCAAATCATTTGCACCCTAAACAATTGAAGAATAGTGATTTTTTCTCTAACCCTTGAGTGAAGATGTCACTTATTCCCTACATCGAGCATTGTGGATATCGGATTTGGACTTTCAGATACCCTGTAGACGTGGGACCCCCAGTATGTACCCTTGAACCAACTTTTATAATTTTGTTTTGCACACATTTTTAGGCATTTAATTTTAATTTCTCAGATGCATCACTTGACAATCAACACATATGCATTCGTACCTGATGCATGTGCTCACAAAATGATGCATGTGAAAAAATACATCTAGGTCATGTTTAGGTCCATTGGGAAATCATCGCATTTGAAAATTTATGCACTGTATTTTCATTCCTACATCACATTTGATATTGACTAGATCGCATGTAGGTTTGAGCAACACATTTGATTTAGCGCAATGCATATGCATGATAGATAGGATAATAAAACTGCATTGCAATTGCATTATGTTTGATGCATTTGGTTGATTGTAGTTGCTTTGATTTTATGACACATATGCATGTGTGTGCAACACATTTGATACTATGAAACACATTTGAAAATTCAAATGACACATTTGAGATTGTGCACCACATTTGTTGTTGAAGCAACGCATCTGCATGTCAAAATTTTGAATTTTTTTGTGATGCAAAGATGAATGATCTATTTTCTAACACATAGTATTTAATGCCCTTGTAGGTTGTATTAGATTTGATTTACACCCAAGAGTCATGACCTACGATAGACGAGCTCAAATATGATCTATAGAGTGCAGAGACACTATGATATTGAGATTAGGGTTGCATCATGTCTTTACTATGCCCACCATTTGGGTGAATAGAGGTATGCTTACTACACTATGTGAGAGTTGGTATTCAGATACCTCCTCATTTCATTTTCCTACTAGAGAGGCAACTGTCATATTAGAGGATTATATAGGATTTTGAGATTGCCCATTAAGGGGGAGAGAGTTATGTATGATACCGAGAGGGGATATAGAGAGATTACTAGGTTTTATGTATATGATGATATTAGGTAGCTAGGTATAGAGAATTATGAGATTAGATGATAGGTTCTGGTGAATAGATATGAGAGGATAGACTACATGCTTTGTACATTGATTGTTGGTATAGTTATTCCTGACCATCAAGGTCATAGATTTCCTATTGGGTGGGGTGAGATTTTGTGGGTATGTTAGAGCAAGAGGTTGTCTATGCATGGGGGGCATGTTTATTGGCCATGTTGTACTTCCATCTTCATGATATTGCATACATAGACGCATAGTTGATGAGATGTGGCACTACCCTTCTTATGGTCTGGGCGGGGGAATGCATTGTTGTGTTCCATCCCCCAGTTACTGTTGATTGGGATGCTAGATCACCCTATGTTTTCCATTATGCAAGAAACATTACATAGATTCATGTTGGGGATACTAGTTATTGGCAGCATGCTTTGGATACATTGGTTCAGTTTACATGCAGACCATATATGGATTGTGGTCGATGGTCAAATGAGGACAATCACTTGCCATTTTGCCGACAGACATAGTATTTGATTGGGAGG
Organism: Sequoiadendron giganteum; assembly: GCA_007115665.2. Taxonomy (NCBI): domain Eukaryota; kingdom Viridiplantae; phylum Streptophyta; class Pinopsida; order Cupressales; family Cupressaceae; genus Sequoiadendron; species Sequoiadendron giganteum. The sequence continues at coordinate 592,178,074 of CM021103.1, read as the reverse complement.
ACAGTCTCGAGTGTACATATCATTGAGAGGCACCTTCCTGATCAAGTTTTGAGATAGTTTGGAGAGGTTCAGGATGAGCCTCGAGGGCGAGTTGAGTTTGCTCAGTCCTCTAGAGAGGTTCCATTATGGGGGCCTATGATTCCTATGGCCACAATAGAGGTAGATATTTAGGCTTTACTATCTATGCAGTGTGGTTGGAGGGGTGTTTTGGTAGATCCTGGGATGATAGCCGCATATGATGCATGGTGGGAAGTTCACATGCCCATTCCATATACAGATCCAGATCAGTTGGTGCTAGTGGAGAGATGGGGTACAGGGCCTAGAGGTTACTGTGGAGGCAAGGTTGGAGGTAGGGGAGAAAAAGGAGGTGGTGATGATGGGAGAGAAGGATGTGGTAGAGGTGGTCGATTGGGTCGACAAGGGAGGAGAGGTAGACAAGTAGGTCGATTATCAGTTGATGTGGAAGAAAGGTTGGAGGTAGGGGAGGTAGACGAGGTGGTAATGATGGGAGAGGAGGAGGTGGTAGAGGTGGTCGATGGGATCGATGAGGGAGGAGAGGTGGCTTATTAGGTGGACTGTCACCTATTCACAAGGTCGAGGTTGAGGGTGAGGATATACCCATGTTGGATCTTGGTGGTGGTGGAGAAGCAGAGATTGGAGGAGAGCATGTCACTAAGGAGGAGGCTAGTCGAGGGGATCATGTGGAGGATGAGGCTAGCTGAGATGATATTGAGATTGATGTCCTTATGATCTTGGTCAGTTATGGTGTAGATGATGAGCAGGAGGAGGTGGTGATGGGGGAGTAGGAAAGGGAGCTTTGAGATAGGATAGTGGAGGACTAGGATGTAGAGTTGGAGGAGAGCCCACAACGAGATGAGGAGGCTCCCAAGGATAGTGTTGTGGAGGCCTTGGAGGAGAGGGTGAGGGTGCTTACTATAGAGTAGGATGCGCTACAGATGGAAAGAGACAATTCCCTTTTTGATATGGACCAGGCAGTTGCCCACTAACAGGAGAGAGAGAGGCGATTTGTGGAGTTGAGAGCCTTATGTACAAGACTAGCTGGAACATTCACGCGGGAGTTAGTCTGAGCTAGTGATAGGGAGAGATACTATAGAGATTTATATGAGGCAAAGGTTCATCCTTAGAGGAAAGCTCCTAGTTACTCATAGGCACATAGTGGCAGCTCCCGGAGTAGGTCCCATAGTCGGACACAGAGTACATAGGGTGTATTAGAACCACTCAGGACAAGGCCATATGACAGGCCTCCTTTTGCACAATCAGAACCTCAACATTAGTCACCTCCACACATGCCACATGGGAGCAGTGGTAGCACTATAGAGTGACAAGTTATATTTGTAGACATTGTGCATTGATCGTAGAGCCTGCGAGCTCCTTTTTTATTGATACATTTTGACATTGTACTGTGACACATCTTATTTTGAGTGATATACATATAATTTTTGGTGGTGTTTCATATGATTTACAGATGTTCTATATGATGATTCAGTTTATTTATATGATTATGTAGTTTATTTCTATATGATGTAGTTTATTTCAATGTGATGATGCAGTCTTCTAGATGATGTATATAGATGTTATGGATTATGATATTTACTCATGATGTTTTATTTCCTATGTTGATGATGTATGCAAAATATTTACAAATGTTATGAATGCATTCTATGTTTATGAAAATGAGATGTAATATGATGTTACTATTGGTGATGTCATGTGGATGGATGCATAATTTATATACATTTTATGATGGATAAATAAATGTATGTCATGATTATCTAAATGAGATGGATATGCATATTTTTGTATTTTTTTGAAATACAGCATAACCATATGGTGTACTATATATAACCATATGGTGTACTATATATAGACATATGACAATGTTGACATAATGGTTGTAAAAATGTATGCATATGAAAATTATCTAATTTTTTTGTGTGTCACAGGACTCTTTCATTATGCAGGATAGAAGAAATGTTAGCACGGATTTATTTGAAATGTTAGTTATTGAAAAATGGGTATTAGTAGAATGTATAATCTTTAATATTTTTCCAAATACAACTAAGCCTTGCATTAAATCATCATCAGGCAGGACATGACACAAATGGATAGTAGACACCATGATATGAGATAGACCATGATGTGCAAAGTTATTTACTTGTGAAAATAGACAGTCATAGACAAGGAGTGTCTAGACACATAATAAGGGAAAAATTGTCCTAGTCTTTTTGTCAAGACAAACCACAGATAGAAATCAAAGAGAAATACATAGTCAAGATACATTATTGCTTCTCTAAATCCTTCATTGGACATCCTCGAGAAAGCTAGTAACCTAACTTAAAAACCAATTTAAAAAGACAATTGACAAACAACAATCAAAGAAAAATAGTTCGGAAACATCCTTGCTTCTCTAAATCCTTCATGGGACATTCTCGAGAAAGCTAGTAACCGAACTCAAAGACAAAGTCAAAAAGATCAAATAAACCATAAATGTTAAAAAATCTAATAAAAAATATTTTCCAAAATTTGATTTGTTGTTGTTTGTTTAATTTTTTGACATAGCCTGATGTCAGGGATGATACATATCATGTAAGACGTTGAGTTTGATTTCGACTTTGTGATTATCTATGTAAGGCATGACAAAGCCTGGTTTTAAAAAGACACGTACGATATAAGACGTTAAGCCTGATGAAGTTGACGTGACAAGTTACATAAGTCTATGATGATTGATGATGTCCATTACAGTCAAGAAAGACACATCTTGCATAATACATAATTTTTATTGTATTGAAAATTTGTTTGGTCTAACTTGATGACATTGTTGACATGTTTGGCTTGTTGATGTGTTACTTGTCTTGATGTTTTGACTATTTTTTGTGTGTTTTTGACAGTGCATGACATGATCTACCCTAAAGGAATGAGCTAGTGTAGCCTCAGGGGCTCATCGATTGATGGCCTTGCCTATGTTGTACATGCAAAGACCTTGTACTTCAACTAAATTTGACTGACATGAATGATTGATAAATATGAATTCAACTTGATGATATGTGACCTGTGTGATGGTGAATGTGATAAACCCTAATGGACTGACCTAGTGCAGCCTCGAGGGCTCATTGATTGATGGCCTTGCCTACGTTATACACACAGAGACCTCATAGTTCGACATGACCAATGACTTTGACATGTACAAAGAATGAGTCATGATTTTATGTGTGTGATATGTGACAAACCTAGAAAGATAGACCTAATGCATCAGAGGCACATCAAAAAATGGCCTTGCCTACATCCAGTCGTAGAGGTAACGTAGTTCGACTATGTCTACAACTAACTTGACACAACTGACTCTAACTCTATTTTGGGGATTTTTGACATGTTTTGATTTTTTTGTCTTTTTGGAGTTTTTTTGATGTTTTTGGATTTTATTTTTTTCAAGACATTTTATGATGTTTTTGAGTTTTTTCAGGATATTTTTTCATGTTTTTGGTAAGTGCAAGGTCGAATTGACATAGGTCAAGGATTTTCCCCCAATCGAGTATAAGACCTATGGGATGGAGTGGAGAAACATAGTGGACTTGATGTCAATCATTCCAAGTTATTGGTGGGACAACCATTTATTGTAGGTGATGGTGAAAAAGTCTAATTGAAATGATGATAGCTGAAGGAGCGAAGTTGACTACACATGGTGCCTATTTTCTAGGTTGCCATCATGGTACATATCCATAGCATCATTGAAGTTGTTTTCACTATTGGAAAAATTATTTCCCTTTACTATTTTATTTATTTTTCAATTTTGGTGTTACAAAGACGTCTGTTTACCAAGTTTTCATCAAGGTAACAATTTTTTTGTTTTTCTATTTTTTTTGTATTTTTATGATTAAGACATGGTTCCCAAAAGCTATGCATAACACCTCTTCAGATGAAGGTTGTTGACTAGTGACAAAGGTGGTTCTCCTTGAGGGGTTGAAATTTGATTCGCTCTTGATCCAAAGGCTTCTGTAACAATATAAAGTCTTCACCAATTCATTTCAAACTTTCCTGGTTTTTCTCTTTCTGCTTGATTCTTTAGGTTCTCCATCAAAACCAAGTCACCAATGTTAAAATGTCGATTCATAACCTTCCTGTTATAGCTGTGATGAAGAAAGTTTTGATATGCTTGAAGATGATCTAGTGCCTTTTGTCTTTGTTCATCTAGGAATTCTAACTCATGTAGTCATGACACATGATACTCTTCATCATCAATATGACCTTTCAATGATACCCTTAGGGAAGGAATTTCAACCTCAATAGGTAAGATAGCTTCAAAATTGAATACCAAAGAGTATGGGGTGGCGGCAGCGGGAGTATGGATGCTTGTGTGGTAAGCCCATAAGGGAGGATTTAGCTGTAGATGTTAGTCATGACTAGCATCATCGATAGTCTTTTTGAGGATTCTGATGATTGTTTTATTTGACGCCTCTGCTTGGCCATTACCTTGTGGATAGTATAGAGTGGAAAAGTGGTGTTGGATATGGAATTATTCAAAGAGATGGAAGAATTCTTGGTTTTTGAATGGACAACCATTATTTGTGATGATGGATTAGAGAACACCATATCGACAAATTATGTAGTTTAGGATAAACTTGGAAATTTGTGTGTTGGTAATATATGTCATACGAATAGCTTCAATCCATTTGGTGAAGTATTCAGTGGCAGTTATGATGAGCTTATGGCCACTGGAATATGGAGGGTGTATTTTACCTATGAGGTCAAGTCCCCATTGGGAAAAGGGCCATGGTGAAGTTATCGTTCAGAGCTCCTGTGTTGGTGTATGTAGCAAATCTCCATATACCTAGCACTGTCGACATTTCTTGACGAAGATATATAATTCCTTTTCCATTGTAGGCCAATAATTACCTAATCTCATAATATTCTTGGCTAAGGTAGGACCGCTAGAATGGGATCCATAGATACCTTCATGTACCGCACATAAGGTTGCTTGTACTTCTTCAAAATCGATACATCTCAATAAAGTATTATATAAGGAACATCTATAAAGGGTATCTCCGATGATGGTATATTTAGAAGACATATGGATAAATATCCTGCGTTGGTTATTTGACAGGTCTACTGGTAGGATTTGGGCATGGAGGTAGTCATATATGTCCCTATAACATGAGGAACTAGGACCAACAATCGTACACACCATCACAGAATTGAGGACATCATAGGCAGGGACTAGAAGTTGTTCGACCAAAAAATAAAATTTAGGCACGTTGCTAGGAATATCCAATAATGAACCAATGGTTGCCATAGCATCTGCTGCTCTAGTCTAAATGTGGGGTATTTGTTGAAAGTTTATGTTATCAAAGTATTGATTAAAATTTTCTACCATGAACTTATAGGGGGTAAGTTTCTCATCTTTATTTTCATATTCATCATTGACTTTCTAGACTACTAGCTGAGAATCCCCATAAACATGTAAATACTTAATCTTCCATTGGACTACCAGTTTTAATCCTATCACAAGGGCTTCATATTTCACTATTGTTTGTGTAAGGAAAATCTATTTTGAATGACTTGGGAATAGTGTTGCCTTGTGGTGTAACAAATAGTATACCTACTCCTGAACCGCGATTAGTGTGAGATCCATCAAAGTATAATTTCCATGTGGTTCTTTTGTCAATGGTGAAGATGAACTCATCAGGAAAATCTGCAACTAAAGGATGGTCATCCTTAATTGGTGTGTCTGCCAATTGATCTGCAATAACTTTCCCTTTTATTTCTTTCCTTTCTACATACTGGATGTCATATTAACTAAGTATCATTACCCATTTAGCCAATTGGCTTGTTAATGCTACTTTACTTAGGAGATATTTCAAAGGATCTATCTTGGTGACCAATATGGTTTGGTAGTTTAGCATATAGTGCCTAAGTTTTTTATTAGCAAAAAATAATACAAGATAGGCACATTCAATGTTACTGTAATGTAGTTCATATCCCACCAAAGTATGGCTAATGTATTACACTTCCATTTCATGACCTTCATCATCATTTTGTGCTATTAAGGCTCCTAGTGTTGATTGAGTTGCTAAAATATGGAGTATCAGAGGTCTGTTATCTGTAGGCAGCATTAACATGAGTGGTGTAAGTAGATAATCCTTGATCTTTTGAAAAGCTTCTTGTCATTTGGTTGTCCATACAAATGGTACCCCCTTTTTGAGAAAGTGTTGGAACATATGTATCTTGTCTACTAACTGTATTATGAAGTGTCTGATAGACTGTAGTCTCTCTTGTAGTGTTCTTAGCTGACCTATGTTGGCTGGTGGAGGCATATCCATTGTAGCTCTTACTTTTGTGGGGTCCACTTCAATGCATCTTCTAGAAATGATATATCCTATAATTTTCCTGATTTAACCCCAAAGACACATATTTTGGATTTATCCTTACTTTGTAATATTCTAGAATTTAGAATATCTTTTCTAGTACCTTTAAATGATTTGCTCTTGTCAAAGATTTTGCTATTATATCATCGACATAGTCTTACATGAGAGTATGTACAAGGTCATGGAAAATAGTCATCATGGCACATTGATATGTAGTTCCAACACTTTTGAGCCCAAAAGGCATAACATTCTAGCAATATGTTCTCCATGGACATGTAAAATTTGTCTTGTGTTGGTCCTCCGATGCAATTTTGATTTGATTATACTCAGAGAAACCATCCATGAGGGATAGCATCTCATATCCCTCTATAAGGTTCACTATCATGTCAATGTTCGGCAAAGGGGTGTCATACTTAGGACATGCCTTGTTTATATCTCTGAAGTTTGTACAAATGTGGATGCCCCTAGATGGTTTAGTCACCAACATAAGATTAGAAATCTAGTCTACATAGTCTACGGATCCGATGAATTCAACATCCAATAGTTTCTAAAGTTTAACTTTCACTAGTACAAGAATTTATGGATGCATCTTTCTTAACTTCTACTTGATGCGCTTAAAACTTGGCTATAATGGTAGATGATGCAATATGATGTCTGGATCTAGCCTAGGCATGTCAGAATATGACCAAGCAAATTTTACCTGTCTCTTTGTAAAGAAGTCTTGAAACTCTGGTTGCTCTATCTCTATCAAAGATGCTACAAAGTATATTACCCGAGGGTTTTCTTCAGTGTTTATGTTGATCTCGACAAACTCTTCTACTAACATTGGAGAATTTTCTTGAGAAACTAGGAGAATGTTCAAACCTCCATCCTTGGGTGCCTCAAAGAGGTTTTCGACCTTGGATGTGTCCTTTATTTTTACTATTTCTTTGTCCAAAGGCGCCTTTCAGTTTTCACCTAGGGACTTGTCATTTTCATCATTTTCATTTTTTTCCTTTTTGTTTTAATTTTTTCCACTAGAGGCATGAATAGACTCCCCAAAATATTCCATGTCATCCAAGTCTTTGGTAAAGCCAACTTTATGATCACTTCTAGGTATGCCTTCTTGAAGTCCCATGAACTCAGCTATTGCTTTGTCATTCTCGAATATGTCTAAGATGGGTGTACCTTGTTGATCCCAATCGATAAGTTGGGGATATACAAGGGGTGTGTCATCATCAGAGTTATGAAATGTGGAGGATGACAAGCTAAATATAGAGTGGTTAACATGGTCATAGAAGTTTTGGACTAACTCATTTTTG